>CM049849.1:13574692-13702156 GCA_027422415.1 Schizothorax lantsangensis
ACATGGGCTGCACTGTGCAAATCGGTAAGAAAGTCTGCAGTTCTAGTGCCACATCAATAAACACCATTCAAGAATATCAGATATGGCAGGGGGGCTCGGCCACTTAATGAAACTGGTGATAAAGTCCTCAACTGAACCGAGGGAAACAAAATGACATCTGCCAGATCACTTAATGTTATTAGATGTAATTTTTTTCTTTCAAATTGAGCTGTGTGCAGTGTGTTCTTGGTCTCTGGACTGGTCACCCCTGTAAAAACCCTGTTTTAACTAAAGACTGATTTGGCTTCCAGAGAAGTTAAAAATAAACTTGCATGGCTGTTTTGTAAACAAACTCTATAATGTGACCACAAAACACTTACAGCAATAGTTTACCAAAATAACTAAATTCTTTCATCATCCACTCACCCTCATTTTGTTCAAAACTGATAAGACTTTCTTTCTTCAGTAAAACACAAAATTAGAAATACTGAATAATGAACTGGTTGTTCTTTTCCCTGGAATTACAGTGGATGGGGAGTAAAGCTTTTCTGTAAATAAATTATATAAATAATCACAAAAGTGATGCACAAAAACATTTTTTTTTAATTTTGTCTATTGGCTTCGGAAAAATTAGAATATAGAGTCAACTTATAGGATAGGCCTACTTTTTGGTGCTTCTGCATCTTTTTTGAAGCGTGAAAGCTTTATCTTATCTGAATGAAAAAGTTTGGAAATAACATGAGGGTGTATAAAGTGTATAAATGATGACAGAATTTTTTGGGTGGACTAATTTTTGTTCATGGGAGTCAGAATGAGCATTTTTATTAAAATAAATGAATTGACTTGAAGCAGGAAACCCTTAAAAATAAACTGAACAGCGTGAAGCAATGTGTCTGATTTGATCTGAATAAACATCATCATCACTCAACCCTTGACTAGGCACACTGGAAAAGAATTTGAGTGAGTTATTAGATTATTTAGATTTTTACAAGTCACACCTCTTAAGAGAGCTGTAGGATAGTATGTTTCCATGGAAGTTGAGCTGTCTAATGGTTCTGAGCCTCCACCTCTGCTTGTCTAAGGGTGAGCGTCATCACTTGTCTTCAGTGTCCTGCACTCTTCCAGATAAGGAGTGCAGCACGCCAGACCACCCATGGCTGCGACATACACAGACAGAAGAACCCTCCCTTCCGACCTCAAGCCTCAGTGTTTCACCACCGACAGCACCTCTGCTGCTGGGAAACGCTGGCACTATCCCCTTGCACTCTCAACATTCCCCTGCCTCCCCTTCTAACACACTGTGAGCCGTCAGTGGCCTGTTTACATTCCCTGACTTCTTAATCTCACACAAACAAATCTTGAATGGGACAAGTACAGAGCTCTGGGGAACTTCGCTATTAGACTGCACCGCTAAGCTTACTAAGAATGAAGATGAATATTCATGCGTGTGTGTCTGTGTAAGCATATGTAACAGGATGAAATGACAACAGCCTCAAGATATTTTCCAGGAGACATTACTGTAAAAAAAGTTAAAGGGTTTGTTGACCCAATTATTTTTGTATATATAAAGTCAAAAACAAGTGGAATATTCTTCAAAATATCCTCCTTTTGTTCCACATAAGACAGAAAGTCATACAGGTTTTGAAGTACTGTATCCCCCCCTAGAAAAGTTATACTAAAAATGAGCAACCGCGAGATATGAGTATAAGGGAAGCTACTTTTCACTGGACAGTTAAACTGTCAACAAAAATGAGAGGTGTAAATACAGCAGCCGAATTGCATCCTGTTGTTGACAATCCAGTTTTGAGAGTTAAGAGCATCTGGGGGATTTCACATAACTTTAATACAAAAGACAATTCATAGAGTGCAACAAAACATCTTAAAGAAATATGTAAGATGGCAAAGCAAACGGAAGATTTGCACAGGGCGAAAGACCTGTGTTCTTCTTAGAATGGGATTTTGCTGTCATACTTCTACACTGGATGCTAGAACAACATCTCAGACAAACCGCAGTATTCCACATGCAGTATAGAAGACTGTCTCCACCACCCCATATCATTCAAAGCCAAGCACTCAAAGGAGGATTTTCAAAAAGCTGTTGGATAATAAATAATGCAATAAATATGAGTAATAAAATATAACAGATGGATTTATCTCAACAAAACATTTCTGGATCATTATTTTTGGATCTATATCAACAGCTGTTTTATTTGATGATCTAAACACAACAAAAAGGGTTCACTCTGAGCAAGAAGAGAATTCTTCATGTCCCAATTTTAGGCTTGTATAACAGTGAACAGCACCCTGTGGAGTCATTCCATTTTCAATTCAGTTGTTAAGTCAAGTGCGCAGAATACAGAGCAACGGAAGCTGAATTAGAGCACTGTTCTGATTTTCATTTACTGTACTAGATAGAGTTGTGTAGGAGTTCACAGAAATAGGTTTAAATTAAAAAATATGTCCTTATCCTTCTTATTTCCCAGACACAGAAGACAGTTAAAATACCCTGTTGTTTCCTTCTTTTTGTTCTCATGTATTGTCTCTCACCAAGCCTTCCACAGACACACATTCTCAAACACACCTCACTGCCCTTGTTCTCAGGTGTATAAAGTGTACAGAGTCAGCTATAATCAGTTCATCAATCAGACCAACCACATATTTCCTCTGTTTACTACGGGATATTGCACTTACACAACCGTCATTTAACACTGTCATGAGATGAGGCCCTTGCATACTGTACACTACGCAGGCTCCTGTGGATGTTCTCCTACAGGCATCCAAAAGTGCTTCTACAGCACACTCGCAGTCTGTCCACACATTAGCCGTTAAGTTGGTCCATGGGTTTACTTTAAATCTTGCTCTGCAGAGCTTTTGTTTGTTTGGAAACTTGATAAATTGCACAGGCAGATCACAACACCGCCAGTAGACAGTAGACTGATGTCTAGGGCTGTGACGGTGGCAGATTTTTACCACCGCGGGGGTAATAACCAAACAACCGCCGGTGGCGCGGTGTTGTGTATATTTATATATATAATTCTGAAACGCAAAAATAAATAAATGAGTCTCAATCATCTATTAACAAACGTGCGTGTTTATTTTAGCACTTCCATCAGTGAACACTCAGCCTGCAAAACACTAAAATAAATATCAAAGAAATAATACAGTTAAGTAGGAAAGTAGCCTTAAATAACTAAGTTAAATACACTTCACACGAGTGGCGCGGCGAGAACTCATTATAATCAGTGATGCTGTCTACACTAGATGCGGCGCGATACAACACGACAAATCCCTCACAGTAAACTGCCTCGTCCTATTTATGACATACTGACACAGTTAAAATGTCCTGTAGACAGACTCAACCTGTTGTGTTGCGACGCGGCGTCCGTATGGAACAGGAATCGCGGCGTATGTTGCCACATTTCTTGTTGGCATCTTCCATTTGCAACTGTCTCGTTTGTATTTGGCCAGTTTTAAGAAAGCCTCACCAACACAAACCTGACCAGCCGGGCGTTTGCGATCACGTGAACTTGAAGACACTTGTACAAACGCGGATGGGTGACATGAATGGAAATTATTCCAGATCAGCGATGTAGTATTTGGTTTCCCAACAAGGTCCATCGCTCATCACGAAATACATTTGCTGAATGCAGAATAAAGTGTATTTTCCTGCGCTCAAACCTGCCAATCTAAAGGAAACGCCCTGTATGGCGTTTGAGGTCATTTGTGAATTAGCATAGATTTATAGTCTAAATAAAACAATTTGCAACTGTTACTATATTACACTTGTATACAAAACTTTGTATTATGCTTGTTATAAAGTGTGTGACGTCACGTGCACTACCGCCGGTGGCAATAGACAACCGCGGTGACAACCGACCACCGCCGGTGACGCGGTTGTCACGGTGACCGTCACAGCCCTACTGATGTCCTTGAATGCAAAGTTTGTCATGAGTTTGCTGTCCTGCCACACGATTCAAATCATGCAGCCGCATGAAGCCTGTGTCAACACCAAACATGGTGAACATGCTGCCCTCTGTGGGAATGACTACAAACACGTCCAAACAAGCATGTGGGTATAAACAAATCCACATCTACTGAATGAATGCACTCTGACATGCCATTGCATTATGATCTTCACTAGCCCCACCAAAACTTGACTGTCAGGAGAAAGTAAGTACTGCCTCAGGCTCTTCAGCCCTTTCAAAGAGAGTTGAAAGACCTGAGTGGACAAGCCCACATTAGGACTAATTGTTCCCCTGTGATCAGTCAGGAAGGGACAGGTGGGACATTTCTTTAGTTAAGGAGACAGAAAAAAACATTTAAAAAAACAGTCACATGATATACAATAACATTATTAATATTCAAATATAGTGCTTGCTCAGTTGAGCTTTATGACCAGTCTTAACATTCCCACTGCATTTTTAACAGCAAACTAAAGTGAAAAGACAAGTCTAGTCTTTATTCTCACTAAAGGGCATGACACTTGAGTGAACAGTGTCTTAGGTCACAGAGCACTGAGTTAATAATAAAACACACTTCCCCTCTTTCTTGGCCCCGCTGCCCTGCAGCAACCCTGAACATGCTTGTGACCGCTGCACCAGAAACTCTGCTTAGTCAACCATGACCCTGCTTTGAAGTTAGCACACACTTCCTGCAGGTTACAAGAAAATCCAGCCTCTTAGGATCTGAAAATGAAGGAGGAAAACTAAGGAGGTCACAAATGATACAACGGTCAGGATGAGCTTACTAAACAGGAAAGTCTTTTCCCTACAATCTATTTTTTTTCCTCCAGTTTTGACAGGCGTGTCTAGCAAAACCTCAAATGAATCTGCTTGGCGGGATTTTTGAAAGATTCTCACTTCCTTCACTCAAAAGCACCCCGCCTTCCTTCTGTCTCCACACTGGTTTGCAGCCAAATGTATGAAAATTGCTTTCAGAAATCTTGGCATGCTTTTGTTCTGAATGTAAAAGAGTTCAGGGCAATCCATACGTGTCTATCATTCGCTAGCAACTGTGCTTTTTTAATATAGTGATGCCTGAGAAAAGAGCAGTAGAGCAGGGGGGAAACACCAGCCATCTATCTGTAACGGAGCACCACACGTGGGGGATAGGGAGTTAGTGTTCTGCACCGCTCCACTACACACAAGGGTTTCTCAGGTGGCCGAATCTCCCCCGCAAACACCCCCCTAAAACTGCCCTCATGCTTCATTTCACAGATAGAGATCTTAATAGCCTCAGCAAAACTACTACAACAGCTCGCTCGCAAACTGGAAGTATCAGCCACATGAATGAAATGGTTTGTAATGATAAACTAGCCATGCTCAAACAGTACACGATTCAGTAGTGTGAGTTTTCCTGCAGATATTAAAGGGATAGTTTAGTCAAAAAGTTAAATTCTGTCATTATTACATTCTCATGTTGTATGACTTACTTTATTCTGTGGTTAAAAAATATATTTAGTTTTTCTTCGTTTGAAAAGACATGAAGGTGAGTAAATAACAGAATTTTCAATTTTGGAAATAAATAAATCCAAATTCATACATATGCACTACAGCTTAACTGCTACCATGTAGAATACAAATGTCTAGACATGACAGATCTATGGCACCTGCTAAACTTTTGCAGTGGTCCACCAGGCATCTAGCTGGTCTATTTCCAAACATGCATGAAATCATAATTCCACAAGAACCGTTACCAGCTTGAGGCAACATGAGAGCCACCTGTAGAGCGAATCAGTACCTGCTCTAAACACCAACCCAAACACAGCACATTTTGAATACCATCATCAGTCTCACTAACCTTGCAGATCTTGCTCTCCTCTGCCTCTCTGCTGCTACGTGCCGGAGTTGTGGCCGGAGCCGGGACCAAGCTTGACCTCCTATCATGGATCTCCGTCTTGAATGACAGCTGACAGGAGAGCATAGAAGATTCCGTGACTCTGAGCTCCGAGATCCTGGGTGTCAGTCCATGTGCCATGTTGCTTCTCCCAGGGTTGGGGATGGGCAGTGCAGTGTGGATGGGTTTGGACCCTACAGCCGGTTGCCGGAGTTTCGATGCAACGCCAACTACCGGCATAGTCCCTCAGAGTGCAAGTCGCAGAGAGAAATAAGGAGGGGGAAAAAGTGGAGGAGTTGTCTCTCGTGGCTTTCTCCCACGAGAGAGAGAGACAAGAGCCCTGTGTCTGCTCTTGACGTCTGGCAGGGACTGTAAGAGGTGGGAGGGGGGGGTCGAATGGTCTCTTAGAGAGTGCTGCTAACGGGAGAGAGCGCGGACACGCTCATTCTGTTGCTGACAGCGTGTGCTGCTCTCAGTAACTGAGAAGGCTCCTCCACTACACATTCTCCCCTCCTCCTCTCTCTCTTCCACTCCTCCTCTGACAGAGCGCCACTACAAAACCAAACAGCTCTCGGGGGCGTGAACTTCTCTGGAAGGTAACCACCACTCTGCTCTCCTCACTGCCTGATTACCCAAACCTGAGTCTCTCTCACATGCACACACATGGATCTAACTCTCTGGTTCCTCCTCTGTCATTTGAAGAACATTCCACAGCAGCGCGTCACACTCCGACTGCAACTGTCAAAACAGTCTCTCGGTAACCCAGCTCAGATCGGTGGACATAGACACCTCACACTGGCTGCAGCTGGAACAACTGAATGCTGTGATGAAAGAACGAGTGCAAAAAGAACACTCCAAAGACAGGGGAAACGTTTGGGGTTGTTTGGAGTGAAAGTAAGTCTGTATATATGTGACGGCCAACACAAACAGATGTTAGAGAAGGTCTACTCTCTTTAATCCCGGAAACAATCCACACTAAAGTTGTTTGTCTAGTTCCCTGGATTTAGCTGCCAAACTCCAATTCGCTGTGTCTAGCTTCCTTTTTTTTGTGCTGTCAACTTTACTTTCACTCTCATCTCATCTATCATCCCCACCCAGTTCATGGAAATAGTTGGTGAAGAATCAGAAAGACAGGAAGGCTCGGAGACAGTGGACTGACAACAGAATTTGTGTTAGACAGTTTGCATAGCATTTGTGGCGGGTGAAGAGGAGAACCTGACAGTGGCGCTGACAGCACTGGCACCGACCTCCCTGCTAATTCATGTCAAACTAATAATCAGGGCATTTTCTTGTGTTTAGCCCAGGAGATATGATTAATTTCCCATGAACAGAGGACAAACGAATCATTGCCCATGATCAATAACAGTCTGTCATTTTGTACCTGGCAAAATGCCTGCATACATGGATTTTCAACTGTGGTGTGAAACTGAGCAGCCCTTGATGTATTAAAGACTTTATTAAGTGGGCAAAATATGACATGTACCATGGTTTTTAACAGCCGTTAGCTCGGTGTGAGACTTAAAAGGGAGTGAAAGTTTTATATGGAAAGAGCCCATCTGGTTCAGTTTAAAAGCAGGGATGTGTGGAGGAACAGCAAGGATTTCCACCACATCGGAACACTTTAACACTGCAACGTCCAGTTCCTAAGCCTACTCTGAGCACCTACAGTTTATTTAATACCTCAAGGGATAGACTCAACACTCACAAAACTAAGCCTATGTGTATGCCTATTTGGTATATTTAGAATCAAGTGCATTTAATGAGATGATGAACATGTTCCTCCTTCATTAACATCATATTTTACTGTAGAGTCTGAGAAAATTATATACAATTATATATTGAAAGAAACTACTGTGATTTACTCTTCAGTATTCCAGGTGCTCAGAGGATCACATGTTACTGAACGCTCCAGGCAGGAGGTCGGATTCAACAACAGTGAAGCCGGAATTTAATTTTCATGTCTTCCTTGCAGAGTTCATCTAGCCACTCTGGAAAAGCACTGCTGAACGCCGTACTTCCAGCTACCTGTGTTTTCCGAACGCACTGCGGTGAAGCTGAGCTAAAAGTCTGCCGCTAACTGCCTCGGAGAAGCCAAAGTCAACAGGAGCAGAGCAACCTCCAGGTTCAGTTCCATCTGAGCTCGGTAGGTCATGGCTAGTGCGCTGTTCAGACATTCAACCGCATTTCTCCACATCAGAGTCCATACTCTTAGCAAGCTGGTTAAGCGGGGACAAAGATCATAAAACATGATGAGGATGTTGATGGGAATGACAGCAATATTGTTGTTGATGCCGCAGGGCGATGATGGTAATCATAGAGTTTGCTCCCTCAGGCTTGTCTAGTGAGTCACAGTTGACAACTGTGGCCTGTACCTCTGAAGTACCATAATTCCTACAACAAACAATGCGTCTTATGAGATCGGGCATGGGCAATGCTCCTTGGAAGAGGCTAGGAGCCCTGACAAGAGCTAAATTTACAGCTCCAATCTCTATTTCTGAATGTGGGCTCAGCAGAGTTGCTCCATTCTAGGTGGCCTCCAAAGCCACAGTGGAGTATCTTGTGGCAGGGAAAAAGGGCATTCCAACAGGACCGGGGGAAGGGGTGGGCTGAGGGAGAAACCTCAAGATTTTCGGGTTGGGGGAGAATTATGGAAGACCCAAAAGCCACAGCCCAAGAGGGGAAATAGGAACTCAGCATCTCAAGACTCAAACCTCCTGGCCAAGCATCATAGCGTGTGATTAAGTCAACTTGCTGCTTTCCACGAAAGAGCCTGGAAGGAAATCTGCTGCTGTGTTTGCTGAGATACTCTCTTTTCTCTCTGTCTGATAAAAGCAGGGGTTCAGCATTATACAATGAGCCCAAGCACGCATTGGGAAATCTCCAGCTGACTTGCTCCCAGTTGCCACATTCATCCATGAATCGGAATATCGTGAGAGGCCTGAGGCTTTGCACTGACAGGTTGCAGAAAAAGAAATACCAGGCAGAACCAAAGCAGTGGTTCCTGATTATACGGAACATCCCTGCATGGGACCTGACATCAGAGAGTGGCCTGCACTCCCTGTGAAAACAAGCAGAGAGGGAGAGACGGGCAGAAAGATAGACTGAAAAAGAGACCGCGAGAGGGGTTGACCCTCTTGCATCCCCTCTGGACCCTCCCCTGTCAAAACAAATCCCTTGAGAGGCTGATAGTCACGCACCTGGTCCCCACCACAGGCAAATGCTTATCTCGCCTCTGCATATAGGATGGCATGGAAAACAAAACACACAAACAGGGTGCTGGAGTCATGGATTCCTACTCCCCAGTCAACCTTTGACGCCCTCCGTGGGCTCTCACCCTCTGCCTGATGGGCTACAGGCTCCAGAGATAAGCTTTATATGGCACTATGATGGTATTCATTTTTCATCATTAGCATCAGAAGAGTGCTTCTTAAGATTCTCTTACCATGCTAATCCTCAATAAGACTTCTAGTCTGGAGTGAATCATAGAGTATCAAGACATGACAAGGGTTAGAGGTGATGGAAGAACATCTATTCAATTTATTATTCGTAATTTCTTCTTTGTATTGAAGTCTTGAGCCCTTAAGGCCACCGTGATGGAGACAAGTAGTGAAACAGATTGAAACAATTCATTTTAGTGGGAGCAATTGCGCTCCATTTCGGATTCAAAGGGGTCGGAACAAATGGAATGTGAACCATCCTTTTTCAAACAGCCAAACTTATAAACATGCATTTAGCAAAAACGTCAAAGAAATTCCAGCTGCCCTGAGAACATGTTTGGAGCGGGTGGCTTGGCCACAACCCAAAAAGGAGTGAGTGGAAACAACACTACATTGAATCATAGCCGCATCCTGCTTCTCAGCAGGAAATCTTTTACTTTCACCCAAAAACAGTGCTGCCACTTTCCTACTTAGTGGTCAACTTCGTCTACAACAATCAAACCTCAAAACCTGCTAAGTAATCAAGGGTCAATGACATATAACCATGCATTTGATAAAGAAAAATCTATTTAAAAAACTGGTATAATTCCTGTGGAAAATCTCAGGAACTCTTTGCAATTATGTTGGTTTCATGTAGCTCATGTAGAAACACAATTATGCCATATTAAAGAAAAGTTTAAAATTTAGATTTTGATTATTTTAAAGAGAAAAATAATCAAGTTAAACAATTTTCTTATATATGTGAGTATGCACATCTTAGTCACTACTAAAAATAATGTACAGCAAATCTTTTTCTAAGAAACCACACTGGTGCAATCATTCTTTTAACAAGGTTCCATTCCTCATTATGATTTCATGACTGTTGTATTCCCTTGCCACTATTTTCACCATAAAATATCAAATTGAATTATTCAAAAACTATACTCAGGTCATTGTAAATGATACAAGAAATAAGTGTAAGGTAATATAAGAAAGCAGAGCAAACCTTACTCCTGATTCTGTGCCATTTTTTTTAGACATCAACTATGGTCTTCCCCCATCAGTCCACACGTCTTGCTCTCTCCCTCTCTTTATTTCTGGTGCAAGATTTGGTCTCTTTCGAAACATTTTACAGCTGGTTTTGATAAAACTCAAGCAGGGAATCAATGCCTTACCATTCAGAACAATAAGCAAAAGGCAGGGATATACAGTAACTACAAATGTGCCTATTGTGGCATAAAAATAACATGAAAGGGAGGTCAGCCATCAATCCGAACAAGAGGAAGAGGCCACCACAACACTGGGCCCAGTCCCAACTAAAGATCCCAGCAGAATAACACTAACATGGACAAGCACAATAGTAGATCAGTGAACACTCAGCTGCCCAGGAGTCAGCAGTTATGTAGCTAAGGTCAGAATAGCAAACACAGACAAACTGTTAAAGGTCCAGCCCTCTATGAGACTGACTGAGAGATTATTGGGTCCAGAAATGTGCACACCAGACATTGTGAAAATTAGATGGAAATGAAAACAAATGATTAGGGGGGGGGGGATCACAAGAGCATTATGAATTACAATGTTTAATCTTCATTATCCTAACCAATATTGACACAGTGGCTTCAACTTAGAATCTAAAGGTCAATGAAGAATGCCTTTTTTATTAGAAATAAACATTACTTACTTAATGTTAGGCAACTCTAATGAAAACTATATAGAAAAATGAACTATATAAATAAAAATACATTGATACCGTAGATCATTACAGGTTCCTGTAATGCTTCTCCAAGGCTCAATCTCAAACCTTAACATATTACACACACACACAGCAGGCTCATCAGCAAAGAGTCTTTTCACATCAACACTAATACACCAGCCTGCATTCCACGGTGGCTTATCCTGGCACAAGTTGCTTTTAACAAACAGCATGGAGTCACAGCCATCCAATGCCTTACAGGGTAAAAGCATTCACCAAAGCCAAGGATGGGTGGCTGACAAACGACAGCTAAACCTAACCTCATATAGTAATAAAAAAGGTGAGATCCTTCAGCGTCATCATTTAATGACTTCAGAGTCATTAAAGTGTATTTTATATTTCTGTCTTAACAGAACAACAGCAGATTTCATTAAAAAATTAATTAATTAATTAATTAATTAATTTAAAAAAATAAAAAAATCAGGTAGTCAGTTAATCACAATAATTATATGATGTATTATAATCATATATATATATATATATATATATATAAAATCATATTTATATATATAAACAAACAAGCAAGCAAGTAAATAAATAAATATCACAAAATCAGGTGGTCAATTAGTCACCTATTTAAAAAAAAAAAAATAAAAAATAACCTTAAATAACATAATAAATAAAAATAAAATAAAAAGAATGTACATCCATTTCAAAACACAACTGTGGATAAAATAATTAATAAATAAAAAATAGGCGGTCGATTTATCAACTATACAACAATAACAACTTACAAACAATACATTATTTTATAACTAAAAATAAACAGCTGCAAAAATGTGTCATTCAAAACCTACATGCCTTTTATGTCACAACTCATTACAACATTAATCTAGAATTAATGCTATTTATATTTAGACAACTTAAAGGTAAGGTAGCAAAAACAGACTGTTTAATCAAATACAGCCATTTAAAACTGTAGTTACTTTGAACTGTTTCTGGTGCAAGAATTCTTCTTAGTATGCTTTAATGGGGGGGGGGGGCTACGAATAGAAAGGGCCTCTGATACATGACATGTCTATAAATTTTGAAGCCTCCAAGTTGTGTTCAGGAAACACTCTCCCCCTATGTTAACAGGTCTGTTGCATCTGTTCTTATTTTAAACATTCCTTTATACTAGAGCGACCCTCCTCTCCCCCCAGCTTCATTATAGTGTTTGCTGTGGATATCAGCATGTGTGCCTTGTAAATAGCACTCAGTCTCACAGTTTCTCCATGCGATAAACATACAGTGCTGTCACCTGTGGCTGCATCTCCTGCTCATTACAGGTCGCTCATTGCACTGAAGCTGTGCTCCCAGAGAGAGAGATTCTGATTAAAGGCTCGGGAAACGAGCCCGCACTCCTGTGGTACTCCGCTATCAGTTCCTTGCACCGGCCTCAGCTCCGCAGCTCCAGATGTGGAGACACTGGGTCATTACTGGAGGCCTCCCATGTGGTGCGTGCTAACTGTCTTCCAGCTCATTACTCCAAACACTCACTGCTCTACGTCGGGGTGTTTGGCTCGTCTGGAGGCTTCGTCTTGATGAGTTTGCGGTTTCTGAGCCCAGTCTGCACACTGACCGCTTCAGGCCTACAAGAGGCTGGTCTAAGCCTCAGTCAGCACACCCACAACCGTTTATGAACCGAGTGATGTGCACCCTGTTGAAAAAAAAGCCTTAAGAAGCCTGTTCCTGCCAGGCTTCTTAACCAGTTAAACATCAAAGAATGTGCTGGTCGACCAGCTGTAGCAGCTAAATCTTGCTGGTGAGCAGCATGGCTTAAGGTTCAGGAATCAGACTACCAGCAAACCAACACTAACCAGTAGAAACAAGCTTTTCTTTGAGACACTTATCTTAAGATGCACATCATCATGCTCTCGGGTTTATATACAATTTAAGATTACAATATCAGGTAGTACTGGATATTTATTTATTTTATTATTAAATATTTCAATATTACTTTCTGCCAATCATTCAAATCCTAAATTTTTATGACAGTTTAAGTAATTTTGTTGTTTTCACATTTTTATTGAATTTTTAATATTTCTATGTAGCTTTATACTTATTTAGTTTTATCTTTAATAAATTTAGTACTTCTACCTAAACTTATGTCAGTTAGTTGTCAAGAGAACATTTCTATTTTTTTAAATTATCATCTAATATCCAGATTTTATTTAATTTTTACTGCAATTACTAAAAGGGGCCATCTGAGGTTGAGCGAAAAAGTATGTTTTTAACATAATTGAGAATACTTAATTAACTATTTGATTGACAGCAGTAATTCTTCAGGCAAAGTTGCTCAATATGAGGCAATCTATCAAATGATGTGAAGATTGAGTGGATGTGTGAAACACCACATGATTACAGTGGCATAAAACTTTTTCAAATTTCTCACAGACCTTTAAGGCCATGAGTCGAACATGCCCACCGAGTTTCGTTCTGATCGGCCTGTGTTAACCTTGTCTAATTGGTGCTTAACCTGTTAGCCAGCACCCCCCATATTGGGAATCACAGCTGAAAATGACTAACTAACTTAATATGGTAACAGTTCCTGAGTGTGCCACACACACAATTTTGGTGTCTTTGGAAACAAGACCCTTTGGGCTTTACTATCCATCATCCAGAGTTGATAATGCTCAAAACTATAAAAAGTTATAGACACTGAAGTGCCTTGAAAAAAATTGTACCACACTGATTTTTTTTACATTTCATATAAAAATTAGTGGTGTCAAAATTAGTGCGTTAACGCAGGAGATTATTTTTTTCAGATTAACGCATTAAAAATATTTAATGCAATTAACGCAGGGGCGGGGCTAGGGTTGGCCACCCCATTCACAACTGCTGCCTCTGTCTCTTTTTTCTTGAAAAGGATTGCGTTTATTTAGATGCAGAACGTCTTTATGACCACATCAAACGGGAGACGTTTCAGACGCGCGCTCTAATGTCGCCTCCGTGCCAGGCACGAGTCAAACGAGCGTGGAAAAGATACTGTGCTCGTAGCGCGCGCTCTTCAAATACACGCACAAAGGTGCCGGCGCGCGCTGTAGCCTGTATCATTTCATATCAAACAGCGAAAGAAACTACGTGCATGCAATGTCCTAGTTATGCCATCAGTTAAGGCATGAAGTTACCAAAAAGGCGATTAAAGCTGCCTTAAAACTATGTGCATGCATGCAATATGTTATATATGCGTCACATTTAAGAACATGTCTCTGAAATGGATTTAAAAACTGTCCTGAGGCACCCCAGCACTGTCTCCCTCATCTAACACACCCGATTCAACTCGTCCACTCATTAGTAGAGACTTTAAGACCTGAAGTGGGTCAGAAAAGGCAAAGAGAGTTGTGAGAAAATAAGATGCATGTCAGATCCGTGTCACTTTCAGCAGCAGCAGCTTTTAAAGTAATAGCAGGCAAATAAGCTAATAACCAGCTGCTGTGATGTCTATTAATCCAAGAACAAAAGAAAAAAAGAGGAAATCAATAACTTTTATAGCTTTAAGGGGTTTATATTTAATTTAGAATTTAGTGTTTGGTTACTATTCATTTTCTGTATATTTCTGCTGAAGGGCACAGGTAGCTAAATATGTCATTTATTATAATGGGTTCGTGTGAAGATTGTTTTAAGTTCACTTAAATTAGAAGTTAAGTCTAATAAATGTTAAAATTGATAGCTGTCAATTATACTATAATGCTGAATGGCTACAGTCAATGGTTAAATATTAAGGTGAAAAAACTATTTTATAGAGACATCAGTAATATTGATATCAGTGATGCTGGCCTTGTACATTTGAAGATTGAATGTGAAATAGAAATATAAAAGTATATTTAAAAACTTTAATGTTAGGTGGGATTAATCGCGAATAATTTTCGAAAAATGTGCGATTAATTGTTTTTTTTTATTTTTATCGATTGACAGCACTAATAAAAATACATGAAATCAGTCCTGGAGCAATCCAGAAAAGTAATGTGTTGAAAGTCACATGTCTCATGAGTTTCAAATTTCATGAATCTGTATTTCAAAAATCTGTATTTCAAATCTGAAGAAGATACCATGAAAAATTAGATTCCTGCAACCATTTTTCTGAGAATATTTTTGCCCCCCCCCCCCACGTTTGAGGAAAAATATTTACCAAATGTATTGAAGAGTTCTACAAGCTATTTAGTCATTATACAAACTCCTGCATAGTTTTTCAATTATAAAACAGTAGACAGAATCTTAGACGTCAAGTGATTTATTTGAGCACTAGGAAAATGCAATAAGAATAATTTTTGAGTGATGAATAAAAAAAATAAAATAATAATAATAACTTTGAATGTCAAATACATACTCTGATTTCCTGACATACAGATAGCTGCTCATACATCAGTAATCACATGCTGACGATCATTCATACAGATGGTAATCATACAGATGGCCACCCATATAGTCAATAATCACATTATAATGGCCTTTTATATAGACTGCATTCACACTGATAGCTGTCAACAGTCAGTAATTACACGCTGATTATCAGCCATACAGATGGTAATCATACAGATACAGTCACATTCCCCACAAAACACGCAAACATATATGAAAAAAAAAGGTTTATTTGTCCAAAAAGCCGATAAGTTACGCCCCCATCAGATGACAGGTGCGTCACAGCGTGCGTCACGCGCCATCACGAGAGCGCGCCAGAATTCAAATAAACAATCTTCCGCATATCTTTCACTTTTTTTTTTTTGGATGGTCTCATTCTGTGTGTAACAGTGTATGCTACAAAACAGTGTTGTTTTTTTCACCACCAAGACGCTGTTTTTGAGCGTAATTTATTCCATAACGGACACAAACAATAACTTTCCTGAAGAAATTAAACGTAAACAAATGAATAACCATCCATATTACAACGTTATAGTTTCGTTGGACTAAAAGTGCTCTATGGAATGTTGTTCCGTGGACCCTTACCTCTCTAACTAAACCGGGATTTACAGCAGTGGACGCGTTTGTGACTCGTTATCAAGATGAATCTGGTATGTACTGCGTTTTTTTATACATGTTTTGATGTGTACTGCTTACACAAATTTAGCAAATACATTCCTTATAAGCTTTCCATCAAAAAACAGCGATCTATCGTCGATTCATTGGCCGACGGAAGCCATGTTTTTTGAGATCCGTGAATGTCCTCATAGACCCTTGTGGCACTTTGGATACTGCATACCAATTTTCAAGTCAACTGGACAAATAGTTGCATAGATATAGCTGTTTTTATGTTTTTTCCCCTCTTATAGTGCCACCAAGTGGCCAAGCTCCACAGTTTCAGTAAAAGTGGCCCTGCCTATTTTGAACGTTTTCAACTTTTTTTTTTTTTTTGGTAATTATTTATTTTCACTGTCCAGAGAATCTTTCTGCACTGGCTTGGTTACGATCGGGCAAAAAAAAAAGTAGGTTTTGGTCAAAATTCAAAATGGCAGAAAAATTTGCATACCGGAAATGATATCGGAGACAGCCATTTTATTTGATTTGAGGATTTCAATGATGTAAGACACTAGAGTCTACGACAAATGGTCTAGGAGTTAGCTGTAGCGCCCCCTATTGGTTGATTGGGGCGAGTCTTTGGATCTGAGTAGTAGTCTTTGGATTCTAAAATCAGATGGCCCCCTTCTGTCTAAATGGGCAGTTTGTAGCCAGATTTAGAAAAAGGAAATGGGTTGTTCAATACAGAGTTTATCCCTTGAGACAAACACAACTTCACAACTTCAACGAATTTGGGCAGGTGCCATCCTACAGCACTAGAGGAACATCATATAAACGTTTTCCCCCATCAGCTGTGACACAAACAGCCTCAGGTTGGCGTAGCCAGAAGACCAATTACACACAATATGAGCGTTTAAAAGACTGTATAAATAATGGAAGTGCTGATCTTCATCTGCAGAGTGAATTATCCCTCTTCACTCCATCCCTCATTAACAGATAGGTGTAAGAGGTTGTAGAGTCAGCACTTTGTCTCATGTATGTGAGTAGGCTGAAAGCTTAATGGGGCTTTGCCCACACCGCTTGTGCAGATCAGAGCCTCGCGTGTGTTTGAGCAGAGAGCACGACTTTCATCTGCAGCAGTGTGTTTACGATGGGCCCCTGCTCTGTGTAATCATCAGCTCCGAGAGACTCAATCCGCACCTTCCTCGAAAAACTTAAAATGCCCAAGTGGCTGCGATGCGAGAAGAAAGGCCCCTCTAATGGATTCTGACTCATTAGCAACGAGATACTGTATTTACATCATGTGCATTATCCTCTATTACTAATCACCCACGCACACAGATCATTGCTTTGAAGAAATCTCCTCCGCTAAAGCTATTCTAACGTCAGATTCGCTAAGATCAGGGGACTTTTTTCTTTTGAACTTCTTTGGAAAGACATTTTAGCGCAGAGGCAGAGGGCAAATTTAGCTCCGTGACTGATGTTAGAGAGACAGTTAGGCCTGAACTATACGCTACATAACAGAATTGGGCAAAATTCAGAATCAGAACATGTCAGAACCAGAACCAGAACTGGTTTTCTTTTAGTTTATGAGTATGAATTTGGATTGTATTGACCACACTGAATAGGAACTCTAAGATCTAATAAAAAAAGGAAAAGATGGGTACACACAGGTGCATTCTGGTTTTCTACCTGCATATAAGGCATGTAAAACTTTTACGTTTCAAAACTTTTAAAATTGTATTTATTTTATTATTTAATTTTTTATATAAAACTTTCAAACTAGATTGTCAAATCAACATTCAGCATTTTTGTTTTTACTTTCTAACTTCACCAGTACATTTTAACTGCATTTCCACACATTCAAATTCAAATTGCAATTCTGTTTGTAACCTCAATTCAAATTCAATTACAAAGCAGTGCTATTTTAGTATTGTTTATATACTATTATGGTAGTTATTACTTTGAATTAGTGTTTATTTGTATGCTGCATCTTCAGTTTTCATTTTAATTTTAGTTTAAAATTTTAAGCAATATTGATATGTGCATTTGTCATGTTTTTTATATTTTTATATAGCGTCAATTTAGTTTTATTTTAGTTTTAATTTGAAGCTTCAAACTTTAAACATATATTTTTTTAAATATATTTCAGTTAATTTTTAAGGAAGCAGTACTAATTTTCATTTAAGTTTTTTTATGTTGTTTTCTTCTAATATTTACATCCCATTATATTTCAGGTTTATTTCAATTTCCTGATTTTTTTTGGACAGTTTGTTTTAACAATAACAACATTGCCATTCTCAACTCAATTCTGAATGATGCACAAAGTAGTAACCCTGCAACTAAATTTACCCAACTTGCTCCTCAAAATAAAATGATGTCATGACAATATAAAAAAGACAGTTCTGAGTATTGCCATCTACAGCACTCCATGCTAATATGATATAAATGAAATTATGCATTAAATCAATCTTGTGTACTCTCGCTAGCAGCGTTTGCCTTCGCATATTTGGATAAAGAATGTTTCAGGCCTTCCTCTCAAAAAAGTCATCCCAAAGTTGTTCATCATTATTTGTGCACACGTGTAGTCGGTTTAGACCATGAAACAACCATATAATACATTTAGAAATGAATCCCATGGTAATTCAAAGACTAATATGAGTGATGGAGGACTTCCATATGATTTCAGACTAGTAAACCAGAATAAAATTACTTTTGGGATACAAAGTGGACCTTTGCTATCACAGAAGTACTGTAAGTATAATAATCAATATTCAGGTCTACAGTCTATTAATCTCACAGCCAATAACATCTGGCTTTCGCTTGCCAAATGCTCTGAATCTAATAGTTTAAGCAGAGAGTTTCGGAGCCTGTTTGCTTAACTCTTGGAAACGTGTGGCCTCCAGGACATGATTACATGAGATGCTGTGTTTTCTAACACTGGATGTATTGTGTTTGGCCAGGAAGCAGGTCCGGCCTCTGAAAGAGCGTCCAGCGCTGTGTTAGGTTTGGCACGACAGTCTCACCTCCGTCAACATATTCAGATTGTCTTGAGTTCCCACTCCCCTTACACATGTACTCGTACACTTGAACAAACTCTTTTTTTCTGGGCTAGTCCCAAACTCATGGGTGAGATTAACAGGATGTAAACTATTGTGACAAGCTTATCAGACCTTGACTCACCTCCAAAAGGCAAGAACAACAGAGTGTTTTGGATTAAGGGGTCCGCAGGTAATAAATCACAATCTGCTTAGACGTGTCAAACAGATAAAGCCATTAGAAGCAATAATACCCATAGCACCCAGTTTTAATAACGTGCCCACCGTGTTGTTGTTGTTGTTACAGGGGCCCCGAAACAATTTCTAAGTCGGATTTGCTGCAGCCAAGCTGTGGCCTGGGAGACTTCTGGGTTAAACTTCAGGGACCATGTGGCTAAGTAGTGTGGTGCTGAGAGGTGAAAGCACTCACTTCATTTCTCTTCATTATGGCCTGCTGACGAAAACCAAATGGGAAGCTGGAACCGGCAGGAAGCCAGAGCGTGTGGTGCCCAATTAAGGGCCTGAGTGGGGAAAAGGGTATGGCATTGCCAGAGCATAAACAGCGGTGCTAATCTGTGCCATGTCTGCCTTATGAATGACCCGGCACTTCATCATTCATGGGTGGGCACTGGCGCGTGGGGAGAGGCCTATAAAAGGCCTGAGAGAGGATGAGGGCTGTCTAATCCTGAGACTACTTGTGCAGCATGGCCCCTAGCGAGAAACTGGTGGGGGCCCGTAGAAGTTCAGTGGAACATAAGGACTGGAATTACAAAGGAAAAAAATATTTTGTTGTGTTGTGGCTTGTTTCCATTGTGTTGTGCAAATTTTGTGTTGCTGCAGCTTGTTTCTGTTGTGTTGTGCTAATTTTGTTGTGTTGCGGCTTGTTTTCATTGTGTTGTGCTAATTTCATTGTGTTTCTAGCTGTTTCCGTTGTGTTGTGGCTTTTTTCCATAGTATTGCGACTTGATTCTTTTGTGTTGTGCTAATTTCATTGTGTTGCTTCTTGTTTCCGTTGTTGTAAAATGGTAAAATTGCAAAATGTAAAAATAAGAGCTTATTCAAAATTCATTAATAAAAACAAAATATTAAAATAGAACAGTTTAGATGTTACATTGTTTGAATAAAATGGAACTGGAATTGGATATTTCACACAGAAAAGGGTTAGTAAACTTTTTGAAAACTAAAATCATGTAGCCTAAACATGTTGTTTATGTCTTGTGGCAATATTTTTGAATATTTTATTGTTTATGGATTGACCCTGTTTGCTCCACTGTAAATGTCATTTTTTTAAGAACCAATTTTTTTAACAGTCGCAAATTATTTTCGTAGTAATCTCAACATTAGGCCAGAATTGCTTTCAATTGAGCTTAACTAGCACTGAAGTCAAAAAATTATTTTAACTGTGAGATTGGTTGGAACGATAAAATCCATTGATATGTGATTATCATGTCAGAAAAAGGTTCCTCTACATTCAAAGAAAGCTTTCCGAAGGAGACTGAGTCATGCACATTGGGTTGACATCGCATTTGTCAGTCTGATTCAGTTTTTCCACACAACAACTAACATTTCCTTATTATACAGAGCTTTCCTGCTGTTTGTTTACATCAGTGCGATGCATAACACTGTACGAGGTGATTGATACTAGAAAAGCTTGGCTGGAGGAGAACAATCAGTTTTGTCTGTGTCTTCAAAAGAGCCGATGCATGCATTATCTCAACATCACAGAATACTCGGTCCAGCATGCAATTTGTAAAGTGCTTTCATCCAATGAGGAAAATTAGTCTGTCTACAGGTCTAGACACAAGGTGATTGATCGAGTCAGATAATTTCGCAAACACGTCACGGCGTTCCCGCAGATTTAGGGTTTTCTCTTCCTACATCAGCTCATCAACCTCCCGTCGTTTTAAACAAACCAGAATGTTCCCGGTTTCATTTTCTTGGCCTAAACAAAAGCCCGGTAAGTAATTAGTCCCACTTTTGGGCTTTTCTTACTTATCTGGAAGGAATGTGGTAGAACTCGCTTCACATGTTTGGCTTCACTGATACGGTGGCTCCAGCAATGTTCTCCACTCAGCAACCCCAGCCAAATCAGTTGTGCCCCTTGTATTGTACCCGCTTATTCAAAGACAGAGACGTCATGCATTGGTCTTGATAAAAAAGGTAGGCAAGATGCTTAAATATCCTTTGCAAAAGCCATACTGTTTTCTATTAAGATTCACAGGCTCCGTCATAAGGCTGCGATTCCTTATTGGACTCGGTCTGTGAGCACAATTCCTCTGCTCTGCTGTGATATGATTTTCAACCCAAACAAATGCTGTCATGGCACATGTCAAGCCAGCAGACAAAAAATGCTACAGACAAAGAGAGAGACAGCTAGCTTACAGTTCAGGCCAAAATTGAGCCAAAGCAGGACCTTCTGACCAAATTATGCTGTAAGAATTAATTCATACAGTTGTTAAAATCGCATTGTGATGCCTCATGCCATGTGCTCTGGACTGAATTAACAAGAGAACTGTCAAACACAGATGTTTTTAAAATGCATCACTTGACAAATGACAAATTATTCTTCTTTGCAGCAAATGCATTATGCCCCTTTTAGTTATTGCACTGTATCCGCATGAATAGGGATGCACAATATATCATTATAATATATTACATTGAAATGACCACAGGTACAGTCTCTCTGGAGCAACCAGAGTTTAAAAAAAATTGCTGAAGGGTACATAGTGACAGTGGTATTAAACTAGTTTAACCACAAACTTGTATACCCCTAATATGAGAAATAAAGCATATACAGTACATACTACAAAATATATACACTCCCTGACCAGAGATATGTGAACACCCACTTCACACTACAGCTACACTGATGACTAACAGTTGCATGACATCAAGTATAGAGCCAAACATTTTTACTAAAATGAAGTATGTTTTCTGTTCCATTATGACAGTGTCCCTGTGCACAAAGCAAGATCCATTAAGGTGTGGAAGAACTAGACATGAACCCCACTAAAGATCTTTGGGATGAATTGGTATGCCGACTCTTCATCCCTTTGCATGATTGTTTTGACACATTTCAGGATTATTTTTGAAGAATTTTTGTCAAACTCAAAATAAACCTCTGAGCCTCTGAATTGTAAGCAAGCACAATAGTTTTGGACTCACCTCTGAAGGAAAGCTTACCTAGAAGCTGTAATAGCAGCAAACAGAGGACCAGCTTAATTTGAATGCCAGTGGTATTGAAATTAAATTCTCAATTGCCATATAAGAGTGTCCACATAATTTTGGACACATAGTGTTTTTCAGATTCTCTACAAAGCTTGTAGGGTAGCTAAATGTTCTTGAATAAGGACCAAGTCATACTGTGCTTAAGCTTGATCTTCAACAGCCAGTGAATTCTCAGATTCAAAGGCAGGAGGCTCTCTGGGAAATACTCTGATCGCTCATCTGTGAAATTGCCACACATATACAAGAAATCTCAGTTTTTTCTTAATCTTAGAATGTTAATTTCAAAGAAATCCTCCTGAGTGCCACACTTAGATTGCAGCATTACCATTTTGAGCACTGCATACTCATACATAAACAGATAAAAATAAAGGGGAAATTAAAAATATAACATCAGCTTCATTCAGAAAAAGAACGCGAGGCTGCAAAAAAAATAAAAAAATAAAAAAATAAAGTAAATGTACTGTATATGAAACAATTTGCTTCCCAAATTGCTGCGAACCCGGTAAACCTGACAACAGAACAACGTGATGGATCAAACAGATTAAACTCTATCAACGCACCCGAAATTAATAAATAAAGAGAACAGTAGAAGTGAAATATGCCATTACTTCTCATAAAAAACAGATGATAAAGGTGAACGAACTGACCACAGGAGGCAAGACATCAAATCTTGCTAAGCATTTGTCGCTTGCTCATCCTGATCTTTTCCGAGAATTAAAAGATCGACAGGTTAGTAAGTGCATCATTCATAAATTCAGACTTAATTTTAACTTTTATTCACAACTGATCAACGCACACACATAAGATGTGATGCAGTAAACACGAAAGCTCAAACATGTGACGCTAGAACCAGTGACGTTTTGGTCACATAATATTTGCACTTGCATTTCAAACAATCAGATATTCATTTAAATTGAATGAAACAAAAGTTTTGCTATATTAATTTTAGTATCAATAATATGAAGGGAATGTTTCTGCCGCGCTGCCGACCGCTAATATGAAGCAGCCGAGAGATAGAGATTTATATTTAAAGCTTTTTCTTTGCCTATCCGAGTCTGAAATCTGAAAACAATCTGAGGGAGAGGGAGAGAAATAATAACGTGATTTTGAATATTACTTTGACTGTTAGAATAACACTTTAAAGAAACATTTATTATAATTCATTAACAGCATTACAGCACTTATTAATGTAGGTCAATAATTATTTATAAATGATAAATGTAGGCTACTAATACATATTTATTATGTTAACATTACTTTATGCATTAAACACATACCTAACATTAACCAAGATTAATAAATACTGTATATGATGATCATTCACTGTTCACTTATTTTTTTAAGCTGGTTATTTTTCACCTATGGTATCGATTTAGTACCGATACCGAGGTATTACATTCTGGTATCGTACCGAAGCCAAAATGATGGTATCGAGCCATCCCTAGCCAAGTGCAAATGACAGAAAACACAAATACACTCACGTACAAAACAACAAAAAGCCATGAATAAATGTATAAATCAGCTAAATATGGCTTGCAGAAAACCTCAAACAGTAAATGCAGGGTGAGAGAGAAGCCATAATTAGATCCACGTAATGATTTTCCTCAGTCGTTTGTAGTTTTCCTTCTTTTTATTTCTTTTAACCCAGAGCAACATTCTCTGCACACCCACTTTAACATGAGGTCAGTGGGGAGCTCGGGCTTGGCCGGGCCTCATCAGTGGGAAAGAGCTTCTCTCAGCTTAATACCACTGGAGACGCTGAACGGGAGCATGGAGAAATACACTCGGCAGGCAGCTAATAGCAGAGGGGGGAAACACTTTTGGCAAATGTTAGCAAGATGCTCCGCTGAATGTTTGCACAAATGGGATTGCACCTACTAATTATGGTAACGGAGTGCACTTAAAGGCTGACGTATGGACAAACTGTTGTGGTGAGCTGGCATGGACGACAGACCGAGGTCGAGATGTTCCAGGACCAAGCCAAGGCCGCATAACCCTTCTGGTGGTAGAAATTGTATAGGGCAGTGATGAGCAGTGTACGTGAGAATCTCACGAAACCGGTCAAGAACATGTCAAGGTCATATCAAAAACCAAATGAAAGGAATAATTTTTAGAAAATGAAGCATATTTTAAGATCAACATGATGCTTTGTGAAGTTATTTCCATTACAATTAAGATATATGCATATGTACATTTATCAGTGGTGTTCTGTCCATATAAGCTGTGAATGCTCTGCATACCCAGCCCATCTGAGAGAATGAGTTTGCAGGTTAATTAATATAAACATGATTATAAGTTGATCCCTTGTCATTTGAGATGGAACTTAAAGCTTAATACTGTGTTGTGAATAAATAGGCTACGTCAAAACGGTAATTTTCTGTAAATCTGTGGCAGTTACAGAAGCTTCCGGGTGAGCAAATTCACAGCAGCTTTGAGGCTCTATTGCTATGACTTGTCCGGATTATAGAGCGTTCTCATTGGTTTGCTGGCATGCAGGTGATTTCATGCGCGAGGTAAGCTGTCCGCGAAGCGCTCACCTAAGCTGAAAAATGCGCTGCTGCTGCCAGATCTCAATTGCCGAAAATTACATTGTGTTTGATGCAAAAAAAAAATAACTCGACTAAATCAAATAAAAAAAACATCATAACTGTATATTTTCATGCTTTCTCAAGCAAAAAAATTTGAAAGTGCACTGAAAACGAATTTTCTTAAATTTTTGGTCGTAGTATGTTGAAGATATAGGTTATTTGGCAACATGCCTGAGTAATCGAATAAAGTGATTAAAAAAAATTTAGAAGTCAGAGCATTATTCTGAAGATTTTACTGTTCCCTTTGTTTTCCTTATGCTTGTGTTGCTTACGGTTAAAGTCCTTATCTGATTTCATTGTTGTTTGTAATGTTGCAACGTTTTACTTGACAATATTTAAAAAATATAAAAAAAATGTTTTGGTATTTTGCATGGTCTGTTGTTGGAGCAGCATCACCCGGGTGAGAGATTTTACTCCTGTTTACTGACAATAAAAAAATCACCACCCCTGAATACTTTGCATCATTACATAACATAAACGTTATTTGGCGGGTTTTACTTGTTTTTCTAGCATTCAAATAGCAATGGATAAACATGAAATGACAGAAGAAGGATTGGAGATTAATTTAATTTACAAATAAGGTGGGAAACGTGCATACTTTTAAATCGACACCTGCCACGGTGTTTCTTATTTGTCATCTGTGATCCCTCTTTGAGTGTGTCGTAAAAGCCGATGAGGAGGGGAATCCTAATTTTAGCACGCAGCATACCTGGTTAAAAAAGTCACCGCTCGCCACTGACATTTATATATATATATATAAAATGTATTTTATTATCTTAAAAATACCATTGCAGCTATACAGTATATCTGCCATAGCACTTTTAAACTATGCTGGTTTAAACCAAACCAAACCAAACCAAAAAACAAAACAAAACAAAAATGAATATCACACAAAAATCAGGTGGTCAATTAGTCACCTATAACAAAAAAAAAAAAATTAGGAATACAACTAAATAACAAATAATAAACTTAAAAAAAACACCTGAATTAATGAATGAATGCTCCTATTTTTAATATTTTAAAAAAAGAAATTCTTAAAAATGAACTGGAATATGGCCTTGACAGGTTTTGTGAAATTTACCCATATAGGAGCAGCAGACTGTAATGTCAACACATAAGGATAGTGTTCCACTGCAACCAAAGGTTATGTTATCAAGTCAAAGCGTGACGGATACACTGCTAATTTGCTTGAATGATACTGCTATCCCTTCCATGGCATGTATCAGACAGCAGTATCCAGACAAATGCTAATCTAATCATTTTGGGGCTCCAAACACAGCTGGGTATCTGCAGAAGTACAGATAACAACTGTTCTAAACACGAACGCCTGTGACTATTCCAGACACTGAACTTCAAGGCATCATGTCTGCTTGTAAAACACTGCAGTGCAACAAGACTGTCTGCGTTGGCCTGTAGAGTACATCTAAAACTGGCACTGACATGCTCGGAGAAGAAGACCTTTCCCCTGCGGACCTCCGATGATCCAGTATAAATGAACAGAGACTGTGTGGGCTATAGATCTGAAGGGAAGACTTCTATAGCAGGAAACCCAGTAGACTACTTTTCTCACAGAAGCATTGTGTAAGCCTGTCCCTTTGCTCCCTCTGGTTGAAATCCCTTTGAATGCATAGGAATAATGAATAGAGAGACTGACGAAAAGTTATTCTATGACCAAGCATGTATCTGAATCTCTGACAGTCATCCAATATTAAAAATTATGTTATTTAAAGCAGTATGATGTTGTGTTGTATTGACGTGACATGAGAGAACCCATGGAGTTTGGTGTCACTGATTTTCAAAAAATCTGTATTGTAAAAAAGTTACAAAAGTTTCTACGTACAAAACTACTACATGGCTTCAGAAGGCTTTATGAGGTTTATGTGCACTTTAAAATCATTTTAATGGTAGTTTCGTGGTCCTTTTTGAGCCTCAAACTATGATAAAAAGGAAAAGAGATAAATAGGAAAGGAGCAGCGTTAACATTATTCATAATGTTTCATTTAATGTTGCATGGCAGAACTAAAAGCGTATGCATTTGGAACAACATGTGTGAGTAAGTGATGGCTATTTTCATTTTGAGTTCAACTGTTCCAAAAAGAAAAGAAAAGTTTGAGACTGGAAAAGCTAAGCTGAGACAAAACATAAGCAATGAGTTTGATCTGTTGATAGCCTTTCTAATGTCTCTGTGGGTAAACAATTAAGAAAACGACATGTGTTTTTGCATCTTCAAACTAAAATAAACAGCTGAGAGCTCACAAACTTGATGGGAAGAAGTTGTAATGGTGAACAGGCAAAAAAAAGATGATTGAAAAGAAAGGCTTTTTAAAGGGATAGCCAAGTTCACCCAAAAATGGACATTCGCCTATCATTTACTCACCCACATGAAGATATTTTGAAAAATGCTGGTAACCAAACAGTTGACTGTAGCCATTGACTTCCATAGTATGGGGAAAAATAATTTGGAAGTCAATGGCTACTGTCAATTTTTTTGTGATCAACAGAAGAACAAAACTCTTACAGGTTTAGAACAACTTGATGATGAGTAAATGATGACAGAATTTCCATTTCTGGGTGAAGTATCCCTTTAAAGAAAGTATGGTAATAAGCGACTATAAAGAATGAATTGTATAAATGCTTGTCTGACAGCAAACACATTCCTAATCTAGAAGTGCTGATGAATGGGATCATGTTCCAAAAAGCACCTATGTATAAGCATGCTTGATCACAATGGATGCCATATCATATCCACAGAGGTTTTTGAGACTGGCTTAGTTTCTCTGTTCTTTAAAACTTCCGCTCTATAGCTAATACTCTGTGGTAAAAAGAGCTGTCAGAACAGGGATTAAAACCACAGTATTCTTTAACAATGACACTTCAGTCTCACGCTGCCAAAATAATTACAAACACTTTATCATATAACGTAACTAGAGCATTTGTGGTGTGAAACAAAGCTTTGTTTCTGTACTCCCGTTTGCACAGACAACCGAATAAATGCATATTTACACACAGAGGTTGACAGAGACAGTACTTACTGATATCTATATCTATAATCTAGGCTAAAGAAAAAAATACTCTATATATACCATGAAAAACTTACAGTAAGTAAGAATTTTTATACATATGATTTTTATAGAATTTTCCAATTGCTGGCAAGATTTTTTTTTGCAGCAATAACCACCGCAACGATATAATTACCCAAATAATAGATGGTGGTAGAGTAGGATGGTGGGTTTGCATCTCTTTAAAATACATGCTGAGAGACCAGCCAACTGTGACGTCCAATAGATTTCAATAAACCAAGCTATTTCATAATTTCCAATTAAATTCATGTAATGCGTTTCATTACAGCTGCTTTTCCTCTATCAACTTACAACACGGTAATATAAATGTCTGTCATTCATCAATGTGTTTCCTATCATCTTACTGGAATACCATCAACAAAATGCCTCATTCTGTATTCCTGGACTACTGTAGCATGAAGCTCATTTATCTATACGACAGTCAGGAAATGCCTGGCCACAAGTAACCAATGCAGACATCTTTAAGCTGAACTATGGTGACTTGATTGATGCGAGCACATATATATCCAGGCCTCAGGCAAATTATGATATTTTGCAGTATATAGTTGTAAAAGGCCACAGGACATTAAAATAAGGACTACAATCAAAGGGAAAAGGAGGGAGTGAAGAGAGAGAGTGAGGAATGTCATCGAAACCTTGGAATATGTGGAATATCCCACTTGCTCTGACGGAGCCGTGAGTCAGATCTAGTCACGCTGCCACACGGCAGCTATTCATTCATGAAGTGCTTTTTAATGAGAGCCTTGTGAGTGCGGATTTCACTCTGATTATGGCCTTGGAAGGCGGCCTGCATTTTCAAACCATGCTTAAGTTCGCTCGCGAGAACTGAAGCCAGTTTTGAAGAACGTCGTTGCATCGTGGTTTGAGAGAGAACCTGGTTTTCTAAAATCAGCTGAATATCCGGCCAGTTCATCCGGGGTCGGTCCCGCACTCTGACTGGCCCACTTTTGGGAAACAGACACAGACCACTCAAACAAACCAGCCATGTTGGGAAAGCTTGCACATAATCATCTTCAAACCCACACAATTTTATTTAGCAGCACACTGGAGTGATTACACAAAACTTTCCCAAGAACAAAGCATTGCGTAACATTCGCTTTTTCACAACTTATTTTCCTTTCACTCTTTCTCCGCTGTTTCCCAGCCTTGGAGGAGGCATGAGATTTAGAGACCTTGTTGCAAGGCACTGTGGGATGGCTAATCTGGGATGTGCCGCATGGAGGATTACACGGAAACAGGGGAAGCGCTCAGCTGAAGATGGAAAGAGAGGGATGGAGAGCTTCCTTTCAATTGTTTCTTGGAAAAGATCCGCACGAGGTCACAGCAGCTGTGGAGAAGAGCTGTGATGAAAAAAGACAAAGAGCAGCCAGGAAGAGGATCAGAAAAGCAGCTGCATCCCAACAACCCACTGACACGTGTGACGAAGCAGTCGCACATGCTGTTAGTCAGCATCCAGCGTCCCGGAGAGCTTCTTCATACACAAGCGAATAAAGAGAGATGGACGTGGCAACACCATCAAGACGTCAAGCTGTGCCAGACTGCAGAGGCTGGATGAAAAACTGCAGGGAGCTTGAAACCCCAGGCAGCGGCAGGAATGACAAATGCAAGACTTCATAGAACATGACAATATGAAGTCTTCCAGTCATTGGACAATAGTCAAAATCAGGTATTTTGGGGCTGATGCATTTGACTACATAAGTATCAGACCCTTTTTTGTCTGCAAAGGGAAAAAGGGCAGAGCGTAGAGGTCAATGGTTAATGTTGCTAATACCCCTCATTTACTCATAATACATTCTGAGGAAGTGGAGGCTCATTGTATGTGTTAGAGTTCTGAACAGGCATTAAATTGAAGCCTCAATTTAGCCTGTAAATGAGGCCCTGTGACTTAACCCGACCTGACCTGACTGGTACTGTCAAATTTAAGGACCCAAACCCAAAATAGCTCTCGTTTTTTATTTCCTCCTAGAGCAAATGGACCCAGAAGCATTCTTGTAGCCATAAAGGTTGAAAGAATATGTGAATATAAAATGAACACATAAAATATATATTGCGGCAAATCGAAATGATCATATTTACGAGATAAGTGCACATCAACCACAATGCCGTAATTACCACTGAGACATTTCTTTTAGCTCACAGATGGTGTTATCAATTAAAGACTGACCGAAGCAAATTGAATCGGTGATAATTCAGTTTACTGTGAATGGTTACAATTTAAGTGGTAACTGACTTAAACCAACCCAAATCTGGATTGAAACAGCAAAAGCTAGCTGTTAGCATCCCCATTCATCTCAATGACATTGATCGCCCGTCTGTCTTGGGTAGGGCAGACCTCCCATGTGTGCATATGTTCGAACAAGCCGTCTTTTGATAATGTTCAGAGAGAGAGAGTGAACAAAAGAAAGAAAGTGGCTGAACAAGATGCAAAGAGAGTGGTTTGTTTTGCTCCCTCTCATCGGTGAGAGGCCCACTAACATTAGTTCTGGGTGATTTGGGTAATTATTCCAAAAGCAGTTGAACGTGCTTGGACAAATAACAGCGGTGCCGCCCAATCTCAAAGGTGCTGAGTGAGCAGATAGAACAGCTATCGGGTAACCAATGCAGCGCTGACCTTCTCACCTATAATGCGATCAAAAGATCAAGAGGAATCAGTGACTGCAGGCGTCCACTGCGATTCCTCTGCACTAAAGTAAACAGGAATGTTTTTCAGCATGGGAATATAATGAGAGGATTTAAAGTAGCTTCTGACTCAGCGTTTTCTCCAATGAATAAATAAATGGAGCAAAGCATTTTCTGGCAGCATTTAAACTGAATCTACTGTTGTGGTCGACAGTGATGGACACGTGTGGTAGTTACAGAGGAAAATAGAAAGGAATGGTTGTTAAAACCTGGCTAGTGTACCCATTCCTTCGAGGTTAGTGGGTAGAGCGAGAAATTGAGTAAAAAATGACTGTTATAGGAATACAGATATTGGCACAGAAAGTGCATATTTAACAGTTGATATAAAATAACTTGCATATGTGTTTACTGGGAATTGAACCCATGGCCTTTGTATTGCAAGTGCAATGCTCTACCTGTTTAACTACAATGGACAAAGCATTTTTCATTGTTGTCAAAACCAGTCAAGACAAAGACCATAAGAGGGTTGTGTCGAAATCAAAACAGAGAGCAAAAAGGGGGTTGAGTTTCAGTCAAGACCAAGACCAGAAGAGGGTCAAGTTTAAGTCAAAACCAAGAGAGGGCCTAGTCTGAGTCAAGAAGTCCGAGTCCAAGTCTTAAACATGTCCACATGCTTCCAAATCCATGACAAGACCAAGAAAATGAAAATGTGATCTTGGACTCAAACTCAAATAAGCTGGTTTTGACTACAACACTGACATGTACAAGACTTTAATTTTACTTTTTCCTCCTCCTTTGGTTCCTCAAGCATTTTCTCTTGGGATATCGTCCAAACATAATGAGTAATAACTGAATTAGTTTTTCCCCAAGCATCAAGGTGATTTGATGGTAAGCGGTCATAAATCATTGATTGTGGGTGTGCTGGTCCTGTGCTGAGTGGGTTGTTGAACTGTCATTATCCGTCATTAGACTAATGCAGTCAGGTGCTAAGCCCTTGTCAGACCTCGAGTCAGTTCCTGCAGACCTTGTCTGCCATCTGTGGGAGAACAGAGTCATTTAACATGTACTGGCCGATCTTCATTAGCCGTGAGATTGTCCAAACATGGCACAAACCTCACCACCCACATATCTCAACACTCAAAGTCAGATTTTAAAGTCCATATATGAAGCCTAATTGGCATTCCTGTAACACAAGACAAAACTCTGCTTTTTTTACACATCAGATGTCTTTCAGATGTGTTTGAAGCTGTATTTTAAGGCTGCAAACACAGTGTTCAAATGTAAAAAACTAAAGTAATAGAATAATTGTATATAAAGATAATTCCATATTAACAATGTAATATAAATTATTAACACAATTTTATAAAAAAAATTCTACATAAATGGCAGTTGTATTACAATAAAAATAGTTGGCCCTTGACAGAACAGGGCATTATTGATAAACTAATTTTAACGAAAAAAAAAATTAATGTGCTAGCATACTGTCTGTCTGCGCTGTCAACAACAGTTTGGCATGAAGCTTGAATGTTAAGTATGACATTGAGGGAAAGGGTATTAACTTTCTGATTGAGATTTTATGGGTGCTTCTCAGAGATAAGCCTGGAAGCCATAAAGATATTATCATACAATAACTGTGTCATCAACCAGCCAGCAGGACTTAATGCATTTGAAGCACGCCGTGAAATCCAGACAAAGCAAATCCAAACAGAGTGCACACAAATAAAACACATATACAATCAAATGCACACATACAGAGGGGCTTTATTCTGTACAAAATGACTGTGATGCTTCATGGATTAAGGTCGCTGGGCTACTGCATGTATGTTATCACATACGTATTCTAAAAATCTCAATAAAACAATCAACCACAGAATGTATTGCACTTATGACTGCATGGACTAATTATTTACAGTATATAAGTTTCCAAATGAAGCACCACTTGCAATTTAGAGCTTGGATCTTCAAATCCATGGCTTCAATCTATCTTTCCCTTCGGATTTCTTACCTGCTTGGCCGAGAGGTCCTTCTTTGAGGGCATGCTCGGGCTGGAGGTAGGGGTCACCGGGGCACTGCGACTGCCCCTTTTGAACAACGATCGCACAGTCTTCAACCACCTCATCTTGGAAAAGAACTCAGATTTTCAAGAATTTGGAACTGTGAGATCTTCTGAAGAAATCCTGCTAGATGTGTCCAGAGGTATAGATGGAGAAGAGGTCAGATACCGGAGCAGATTACAGAGCAGACTGGTTATGATCTGCTTTACAGGTCTTGTCGTTCTCTGATCCCCCCTCCTGCCTTCGCTCCACCAGCCACCAGCAGAGTGACACTCAATCATTTTCCTGCATTTCTCCTGCCACCATCTGTCGCTTTCCCTTTCGCCCCCTCCCGATCCCTGTCTCTGTCTCTCTCCCTCTCTGCCACCCCCTCCCCCCCTTTCTTGCCCTTCCAAAGACCCCATCTTTCCTTTCTGCTTCTGACCGAGCACAGTCCCCTGGGGTGTCCCATGTTGTAATTGAGATCATTGAGTTGATTCAGTGGCATTTGGCCTAGCGCTCAGATTCCTGAACACAAACTAAGCCTTAATACAATACAATCACACTGTATATGCTAGGTAGCTTAGCATTAGCATAACAAAGCATTGGCGACAGGTACTGTAGACAGCCTCTTTAAACTAGAACAGACTGGAAGTAGCGGCTTAGAGCGTACTGGACAGAATGAAGAATGCTAAGCCGCAGATATGGGCACTCAGAAGTGTGCCAGACCCCCAACTGTTTCTGACACAGCCAGATCAGTAGCTTTCCAATGGCTAACAAATATCCCAACATGCTCTCTGTTGTTCCAGGCATGTGTGCTTTTGTTTTTAAATGTCTTCAAATAATCATTGAGAGACAAAACTAAGAAAACAAAAGAAAGTTAGGATATAGTTACAGTTCACCCAAAAATGACAGTGACAGTCAATGGGGTCCAATGTTGTTTTGAAACCCTCCACCTTTAATTGCATGGATTAAAAAAAGCTGGAACATTCTTTAAAAATCTTCTTTTGTGTCATACAGGTCTGACACGATATGAGGGTGAGTAAATGATGAACTTTTTTTTTTTGACGAGCTATCCCTTTAACTGGCTATAAAGAGTAGAACTGTATGCATGGATACACTCAGTCCCAGCGGTATGTGTCTGATCTTCAATTAAACGCTGTCCTGGAGCATCTTGTCAAACTCTCTTATGCTCTATGTGCCTTCACAGTGTCTTTGTGCAGACATGGAGAGTGACACATTGGAAAACTTCTGACAAGGACAGGATAGGACATGAGACCAGGCAAAGTCAATATTATAGACAAAATGAATGCAGATTAATAGCACTCTATATTAAATATTCTGTATGCTGTTTACTGCCTACAAGGCACCTGTCTTCCAAGGATCTTGTTTTTTTTAATTGCAAGGCAATGCCTTTGACTTTGCATTTTAAGGCACCATGTTTGACTTTTAAAAGAAACAAATGTGTCCTATTTCCAGATTTGGAGCACTTAAATAAAATAAAGAACTAACAATGCAATATTCCAATAATCTATTTTTAAGGGAAATGTTTTACTACTGAATGCAAATTTTTTAAATAAAAAAAAAATCTTGACTCGTACTGCACAATATGTTGTATGTTCTCCTTTTTCCCCCACTAAAATTGTCAGGATATATTCTGGGTTTGCATTTTCTGTGAAGGATACATGCAATGCTGCCTTAAAATTTGGCTAAAATAGGTATCATAAGCCAGTATAATTCTGCAGTTGAAACAGCCCTTTAATTGAGAGGTTGAAATGATGCCTTAAAATGTTGTCTATGCAGACAGCATGCTGGGTTTTGGACTAACAACAAAAAAAAATATTTGGAACTACTGTGACCTTCAACTGAAGTAAAAACAGGAAAATATTTAGGGATATCTATCAAATACATATAAAAAAAATTAAAGAAAAGAAAAAAAGAAGGCAAAAGCATGGTCAATGTCAGCTACAGCTTAAAGTGCATATCTGAAATTAGCTGTTTTCAGTATGTGTGTCATAACGTTAATAATTCTGCATTAGGAGAGGCATGTTTGACAGGGCCAGACACGCAGGCTGCACCATCTGTGGCCCACGGCTCTGGCCCTACTGTCTGCGGAGAGCTGGATACTACAAAGTAGAAATCATATGGAAAGCTTTGGCTTAACTTGTCTCGGTAATCTCTTTCATATACCACCACGACTTCACACTGTGAATGCCTGTGCCAAACCACATTTTACTTGTGCTTTTGGAAGGATGAACGTGAGAACAGGGAGTGATATATTTTATGAGGCAAATAAGATGTGTCAAAATGCGGTTATTCACCAAAGAATAGAACAAATCTTGCAGGACAGACACAAATCATCTCCTCATCTTTGTCTCAGTGGGTTTACCTTCTCATTTCCCATTGTGCTGCGTGTTTAGCATCTAACCGTTGCAGACCGGTCGTGGGGGATACGCATTTGTCATACGTAATGTGTTTTGTGTTTACATGCCAGCACGTAATAGACTTGCTCTGTATGTAAAATCATTCAGCTCCGGCCTCGTAACAATCCAATTAAGCCTTAAACGAAGCCAAACAGAACAATATCCCAGTTTAAATGAGCCCAGAGGGAGGGCAAAGAACAATGGATGGAGAAAGTATTCCTCAGCTGCTTCACTGGAGTCTGTTTTAGATGTTATTATGAATATAACTCACCCAAAGCCCTTGAAATGAATGGATATGCTCTTGGCAGATCCAGATCATTCAGTACAGGAAGACCCCATATCTGCTTCATTTGCAGCATCTGCTGAGCTAAAACAAGCGAAATAAGCCTGGCACGAGTGTAAAAATAAATCAATTGATTTGCTGTGCGGGCAAGTGAGCATTTTAGAGGGAGAGGGTATGTGTTAAGACTTCACACGTTGAGTGCTTTAAAACAGATGGTTTGAAGACTGGCTGGAATAGTGCGCTGTTTCCAAACTGAACTTTCAGCAAAGCAATTACGGGCTGAATCAGAAAAATCTACTTATTTAGATGTGTGGTTAGATTAATTTAGAAACAACACAGTGTTTACAAAGCAAAAGACAAGCAGTTGTGCTCCATAAATCTCCCCGCAATCTTCAGTTAGAATTCCAGTTATGCTGCTTCCAAATTACACCACAAGCATCTGTTGACCAAACAGTGATTTTCGGAAGTTCAATACTATTGACATCATAGAGCAACATGGGAATGCAGTTTTCCCCATTACAGTCACTTCTATTACAGACTTAAATGTCATAAAAAAGCAGACTTATTTACTTAAAAGCAGAAATATTTTACATTTAATTTATGTATTTTTTTATTCTAAAACTAAATATGTGCCAAAATATGTTGCACAATCTGTTAAGATCAGGGGTCTTGTTAAAAAAATCCTCAAGTGCTCTTTCCTAACATTGCAATTCTTTAGGAGAATTTGCAGAGCGGAAGGTGCTACATCATAGTCAGGGACAGCAGTAAGTTTGGCAAACATTCCCAAATACTATTGTATTACTTCACCCTGACTGAGCAGACTGCGTTTCTGATCATCTAGTGCTCATTACTGACATGTAAAAGTGGGTGGAACTCATGGTTCCACAAATCCAGTCCAAGAGAGCCATTCCCCTGAGTTTATCTCCAAACCTAATCAAAGATACCAGCTAGCTAAGCTAACCAAGGTCTTCAAAGTTACTAGAAAAATCACAGGTAGGTGATTGATCAGGGTTTGAGCTAAACTCTGTAGATCAGTGGCCCTCCAGGGCAGGATTAGAGGAACACTGCACAACTAAACCTCTGTGATGTCACAAATTTGCATACGTTTAGAAAGAGCTATTTTTTCCCCACAGATTCAAATTTCTGAAAGTTACTGTATGTTTTCATAGTACATCAAGCTATTTTATCTCAAAGGGAAATTTGATTCCTCATGATATGACCCTATGAAACAAAGTCCAGGATGTAGAATATACTGCCAGTACACTCTTTCACAGAAAAATAAACACTATCTTTGCCTAACCAACCAGGACTATGGTTGCTCCAACAACAGCAAATGGTGGTTAGGCCTTGGCTCCATTTCACGAGGGATCCAGCCAGGCTTCCCTCAGCCTCTGCAGACCCCAAGGTAAAGAGGGCCGGGTCTGGGGACGTTGGTTTGGATCCTCTCCCTGCACTTCAGCTATCCCACCGCTGCTTTTCAGCACTCACTCTATAGTGAGCGCCTGCCGGGGACCTGGTCTTTCATCCCCGGCCAGGCAGCTATAAGGAAAATCAGTAGGGCCGTAACCATCTCCCCATAAGAAAGCCATTAGCACAAACCAAGCCATGCAACACTATTCATACACATGCAGAAAAAATAGGGTCATTTCTTTTCAACTGCAAGGGTGAAAACGACAGACTTTTGTAAAAGGAAGAGATTTATGTTTTTATTTTTCCCCCGTATAATATATATTTTATAATAATAATAATTACTGTATTTTTAATTAAATAAATGTAGCTTTGGTACTTTATTTACAATAAATAAATAAATAAAAACACAGAAAGCACGTCTCACACAGCACACGAGTACTCTTTCGCATTGCAAGATCGAAGAAATACACTCAAAATTATGTCTAATTGTCCATTTTGACGAGTATTCACGTAACTTAAACACAGTCGATTACGTCTTAAGTGAACGTAAACAGTAGGGAGAATGTGTATCAGTACATTCCATCCATTGCATCCGTGCATTCGGTTTTAAAGGGATAGCAGCCTAATTTAGTTGCTATTGTCCGAGTCATTGATGTTGATCAAGCAACAAAAGAAAGACAGAAAATCACTCACTGCTCTTGACTGAATCACGTTAGTAGCCCTAAAGATAAGTTTAAATGTATTTATAGAAATAAATATGTCTGCTTGAAAGAATGAAGAATGGTAAACAAGTTGCTATAAAGAATACATAATTAGCCTGTATAACCATTGCTAATTCATTGAAAAGAAGACCATGTTCTTGTTCTTTATGAGAAGTGTTTTTTATTTAATTTTAACATAAAGGCATGTTGTGTGTCACTGTAGTTAAATCGGTCTCTATCATGATAAAACCTTAATATCAAACCTATATAATGAGTTTGGAAATTTTTGAGAAATGCTTAATAAATACACTGCACTAGTTACTAGTTAATAAAACAAGAGAGAACAAATAGTATCAAAAATACATGCACCAGCAAACACAAAACCTGTCTTGGCACCAATTTAAAGGGAAGTGGGCCTCTAACAACTTTTTGGCGTGTGATCAGAGTCAGTAAACAGGTCTTTTATTGGACTACAGGCCGAGCGTAGCTTGAGCAATCACTAAAGAGATGAAAGTTTTGAGTTATACTTAATATTCAAGAGTTTATATTGTAACCATCCTTGATGAGGCCCCACGCATACTTCAAAACAGAAGAACAAACTAACATTTTTGTCCTACTATTTGAAACCTTTATCACATAAAACTCCCTCAGCGTCCCTCGCCTCAAAAGACTGTACAATCCTCAACCCTGTAAATCCTATTAAACATCATACAATCTCAGACATTCCCATACATCAAATGCGCAGCGCTGTCGAGAGGGAAATGTCACGGGTTGTGTCTAGTCTGTGCTTCAGACGGTGTGCGATAAAAACAGCCAGTATTTAATTCCATCTCAGGACCTGCTGTTGATATACGGCTTTATGAGTCCAGAGTGGCAGGTTGTTTGCAAGCAAAAGCAATGCAGATCTGCTTAATTGAACGTCCAACAATGCACGAAGCAGGACTTTCGATACCATATGCAGAGCAAACTTCGATACTGCAAATTACAGGTTACAGATGTGATAAACAAAATCATAAAGTGAAATGCCTACACAGCCTTGTTGTCTCTCTTATCCTGTGCCAGTGCCTCCCAGAGACTGTCAACAACAATCCACTTTGTGACGACGGCTCATGGACACACACACAGATGTAAACAATTACACAACCAAAGAAAAGCAGACACACATGACAACTGGATATGGGCTTGAATTAGTGAAACCAAAGCCTCAGTGTTTGTATTAATTGAGTCCTGCTGTTAATAACTGGTCGGTGACCTCAAATGTGTTTCCAGCCCAGAGTTTTTGGAAGAGCACGTCCAATACCTGCCGCTGCGCAGCCGCTCCAAAGAAAACAGAGGCCAGATAAACAACAGAGATCGCTACACGGATTGCGTCACTCAGCGGAACTTTCAGAGCAGAATTTTCCAGTGTCAATGTAAAACGTCAGCTATATTAGTGCTAATGATGTTTGGGGGGAAAGAAAGAGTCATGACAGAAAACTAGATATAGCTGATGAACATTCCATCTAAAAGTCCAAAGTTTTAGAATGATGTAAAGTCAATTATTATTATTTTTTTTATATATATATATATATATATATATTTTTTTTTTTTTTGTGGTGCAAAGAGTAAAAAAAAAAAGTTTAGAGTATTTACTTTTAGTGGAGTAAAAGTAATTTTTTACCCACCAACGTGTGACTGGGCTAGCCAACACTACAAAAGACAGCTGTCAAATGTCAGCTTCAGTGGCATAGATGGTAAGGTGTGTACTGTAGTAGAAAAGGCAGAAAGGCATTTATTTTCAATAAAAATGAAGGAAATAATCAAAAAGTTGAAAATAAAGTATTGGGTAGGGTTAGAGTAGGTGTAGGGAGGGCTTTATTGTCCCAATAAGGTGGCAGCCATTAAATACTTTTAATTAAAATTATAATTTACACTCAATTCATTATTATTTCATACTGCTACAATACTGTAGAGGTCTGCAAGCCCGTCGGGTCCCTCTCCTTTTATTGTGCCCATATACGCGCAGAGCACACATGGCTACTGTATGAAATACTGATTATATTATAAATATTATACATCGCCTACGCAATACGCAACGCATAAAGGCACGCATTAGCATACAGGTGACAGTTGACCATGCAGAGCATCTGGGAGAAGTTGGGAGCGTGGGGAGTTACCAAAAGTTCCCAATGCAGCGGGAAGTCTTGCGCTAAGCTGCATTTTGGCTCTTACATTATCATATGAGATCCATTCGACAACAAAAATATTTGACAATTTTTTATGACGTTGTGACCTAATCTGACTCGCCATCTCCTCATTGGATGTGCCTTTAGAGAGAAATGCATCTTTAGGGATTTTATAATGAAAGCGTTTTTGTTTTCGATTCGAATTATTTCGTTTTAAAGTGCCCCTATTTTGGGTAATGAAAGGTTCATATTTTGGTTTTGGGAGTCCCCAACAACAGGTTGACATGCATTCAAGCTCAAAAAACACTTTTATATTCTTATAATATGCATTTCTTTTTACCTTATTTGCTCAACGACTCCCAAACGATTCGTTCAACGATTCATTTTTCCAAACTCCTTCTTTGCGTGACGCTAATCTGTGGTGATTGGTCGATTTCATTTAAAGCAGTGTTTGTGAGCTTTTAACACTCCAAAAGCGGCACCTAGTGGCAAAGAATGAATTTGCATGTTCATTCAGACCAACGCGGAAATCAAGTTTTCCCAGATCTGCGCGCGCAACAAGTGGGCGGGCAATATGCTAATGTTTCATGTTGACGTCAACATGAAACGGCTTGGGAATCATTTTAAAAATGACTCGTTTCAATAATTCAGAGTCGACTCTTTCTTTTGAGAGACAATAACTTTATACACGGTGTACTTTCAGATTTAAAACTTTGCAGGATGTTTTCATTCACTGAGAGCTGTGTTACACACTGCATGAAAGGTCATTTTCAAAAATCCATAATAGGGGCACTTTAAAGTAGTAATTCAAAGCTTTCTATAGATACTATTTATCAAGTCAGTGAAGCAAGTATTCGCTGTTTCGGTTTTTCAGAAGCACTCCTGCTCAAAACCAAAACTGATTTTTTTCCCTTTATTTTATAAAAGCACGTTTTGTTGATATTGTGAGTGCACACAAATAAAAGTAGACCCTTTACAGTTCCGAACAATGTAGCCTATTACTCTTACCTTTATGAGCAAAAATGACAGCGTATTTTGAAATGTTTCCAATGCAAGTGATCGCTCTGGCGCATCCTATAAAGTGCGCTTCAGCTTCCACTCTCCGCTCAAACGACTGGATATGCATTTATCTAGGTTAAGCATTTAAACTAACATTGTGGAGCTGTTTTATAACTATAGATTTCATTTTAGACAAGTCGTGATGGTTTGAGAAGGCTAAATTGATCAAACATATATGATCAACTCACTGTCTGCCGCTGGCTGCTTGGTCGTTGGTAATCATTCAGATACAGCCACATTCCCCACAAAACAGAAACACACACACACACATATATGAAAAATGTTGTTAAAAAAAAAAAGGATTATTTGTCCAAAAAGCCGATTGCTAAGTTACGCCCCCATCAGATGACAGGTGCGTCACGCACCGTCACGAGAGCACGCCAGAATTCAAATAAACAATCTTCCGCGTATCTTTCACTTTTTTTTTTTTTGGATGATCTCATTCTGTTTGGGACACTGCGTGCTACAAAACCATTTAGTTTTTTTACCACCAAGACACTGTTTTTGAGCGTAATTTATTCCATAACGGACACAAACAATAACTGTCCCTGAAGAAATGAGACGTAAACAAAGGAATTACCATCCAAATTACAACGTTATTGTTTTGTTGGACTAAAAGTGCTCTATGGGATGTTGTTCCGTGGACCCTTACCTCTCTAACTAAACCGGGATTTACAGCAGTGGACGCATTTGTGACTCGTTATCAGGATGAATCTGGTATGTACTGCGTTTTATTATACATGTTTTGATGTGTACTGCTTACACAAATTTAGCAAATACATTCCTTTATAAGCTTTCTATTGAAAAACAGCGATCTATCATCGATGCTTGAGGCTTAGACCTTCAGAATGATATATAGTTTGTCAAGATTAATTTTGTCCCATTTCATTTAATCTATTCGTAAACAATGACATGTGCAAACAAAGAGCATTCAGTGCACTGGCGTCCTGGTGCATGTTAACAGGTTAAAAAAATACTGTGGTGGGGTCAAATACTACAATACTGAGGTGCAGATAATTGCCACTATTTGCATTAAGTAGTATAAATAGCAGAAAATCCTGCTATTTTAACAGTGTAAATAGAATCTATAGCTATTTGAACTTAGTGTAAATAGCATATCGCTAAAAAAAATACTATTTTCACTTAGTGTAAATAGAATCCATTGCTATTTACACTGTGTAAATAGCCTCTATCACTATTTACACAGTGCAAATAGCCACTGCCTAATTTTAAAGGTGTATTATAAAATGTACATATTTATGTTGTTTTTTATTTTTTATTATTTATTTATTACACCCCTTGATATTTTGAGAGAGAAAAAAACAACAACTAAATGTTGCATTTTTCAAAAAGCACAATTTTAAGAACATTTACATTTGATGATTCACTGCTTTTATAATAACATTTTGACTTTTAGATGAAGAAAATCCTGGATTGTTCAGAGCACACTTCCAAGAACAATTAAAAGATCCCCATTCTTCTCCTGTAATGGGACTCTTTTACAACTTGTTGAAAATACTCTACAAAAGAATCCAAAAATAAGCTATGAATGCCTCTCTGTAATCTGAATTTACTACTCGCATAAGACTTACAACACTGCCAGATCTAAAAATAAACGGGCAGAGCCTTTTTCATATTTTTAAAAAACCAAACCAAACCAAACCTCAGTTACAAAACATGGGCACGGCAGTGGAGAGCAGGGCAGATCTGGGCACAGCGTAACGTGTTTGTGTGTCTGCAGTAAAGGGCAGGCGTTATCGACAGCATCCATCATAGACAATAACCCATCTGGGTGTAGAAGCCGGGACAGCCTAGAGGGATGGGTGAATGAAAGCAGAAACACGGGCGGATTTGGTCTCCCGCACCACAGCTGGTGGAAACGGAGGTCCTGCCAAAACAAACTGCATCAAAACAGCACAGTTGCCCTGCTGCATACAGGAAAAACTTGACAAACTGGGGTTTCCCTAAAGCATATCCTCTGCATCCTAAAGATCTAAAGCACTAAAGATTTCTCTTTATTGTAGTTTTTTTAAATGTTTACTGCATTTCTTGCAGCACTATGAAGCTACAAAAAACATGCTGTTTATAGTAGCCATTTGATGTGTGACGACATGCCAGTCTTGCTCATGAGCGAGACCTTTCCGTGGCCAGACGGTGGAACCACACAATCCCACAGGACTCGGCTACAGACATTACACCCACATTAATCATCGCATTTCCTGACAATGCAATCAGGTTAGTAAGACATGTTCCCCGTCTCACAGTTTTTTCCTGCTCGCCTGGCAGGTGCAGCTTGGGAAAACTGACACACCGCAGTGTTTGTGCAGTACATCAAAGCCACAAATGTGTGTGTGTGTGTGTGTCCGCTTAAGCATGCGTGAGTGTGCGCACACCAGGTATTTACTTACGCCCTGCGCTGCTGGTGAAGTTTCCCTGGGAAAGTTGCTAATGTGATTTAAATGAGCATGTATGGCACAAACAGCATTTAGGATCAGAGCGCCGTAATAATACCATTCAGAAGCAGAGCAAAGGGTCAGCCGATACACCCCAAACCACACGATTTTTACTTAGATCATTGCACCAGGATTTCACAAGGCAGAAAAGAAACAACTCATTTTAGAAGCACTTTCACTCGTTTTTCAGTAACTGGCAGTGAGGGAGTATAAACAAGCTCCCTGTGTCCTTTCCTTGACCTGGGGGGACCTGTAAATGTTTTCAAGTCTTGAAAAAGCACAAGATACAGAGCCTCACAATGCTGCAGGTGTGCAATCAAAGGTCTATCCCACTCTTGTATTAACTACTCAATGCTACACTCAACATTGTTATCGTAGTGTGTTTAATCTGTGCGATTAAGACACTTCCTGTTGCATCACCTTGATATGCTGCTTGAAAAATCCAGTTTAGCAAGTAGCTAGTATTGTTGTTAGCTGTATTTTGGAACATGGTACCTTGTTTTACCTTAAAGCTGGTTATTAGTTGGTCTAAGACGGCCTTTAGCTAGCCTAAACTGGTTATTATCTGGTCTAAGCTGCTTATTAGCTAGTCTTAATGACCAATAACTTGATAAGAAATTCAATAGCTGGTCTTTACTTGGCTAAGCTGCATAATCAATGGTCTAGATTGGTCATTTTCTAATCTTAATTGGTTGTCATCCATGTTATCTAGTCTAAGCTGGCCCAAGGTGGTATTTTTGGAACATGACACCTGATTTTACCTTATAGCTTGTCTAAAGCCTGATTCGGACGCTAATTGTTTCTCATATGGACATCTGTAAAAATAAATTTACATATCACCTCAGTGATAAAACTCATGCATTCGGTCGGCAATTTATTCACAGTGGAGGAGCGAGTTCTGTGATCCTACAAACCCGGGAACACGCTGTTCACGTGGCCAGTCACATGACTGTCTGCTGTAAATAAAATTAATTTTATTTACAAATTTATTCTTATTATTGTGTGAAATGTATTTAAAAATATGTATTATTATGTAAAATGTATTCTTATTATTCAAAGCATATTTTATAATATATAATCCTATTATTTGATTATTTAAATCTCCTGTTTAAAAATAGGAAAATAGACGCGCTATAGTTATATATAATTATACGCTATATATATCCGTTTATAATACACATTTTAAAATTGTATTGCATACCTGCTGCTGCCATAATAAAGACCCGTTTCCAATGTTTACGTGCTTTTCTTCTCATTCTGCTCCTAGTCGCTGTGGTGGAGCGGTTTTGAATTATTGTTCTTTTAAATACTTTCCAGCATTTCAGAAATAAATATGTATGCAAATTACACCGAAGTACAACGTTACCTTACGGTGTTCGGGAGTGCTCAAAAAGGGTTTAAATACTGAATTTTGAATCGATTTCTTCTCGTAAACTCAGAGATGTGGATTCGGACGGCAATTAAATTAACAGTAGGTAATTCGGCCGGGGATTTTTACGGGGGTGGTGAGAGAAAAACACCGACATCCTGGATTCGGACGGCAATTAAATCACCAACTACCCCCTGTATATGGTGAAAATCACTTGCGTCCCCCTGTTTAATCCCTTTTTGAGCACTCCCAAACACCGTAATGTTGTACTTCGGTGTAATTTACATATTATTTCTGAAATGCTGGAAAGTATTTAAAAGAACAATAGCCTACTTCATAACTGCTCAACCACAGCGACTGGGAGCAGAAAAAGAAGAAAAGCACATACACGTTCAAAATGGGTCTTTATTATGGCAGTAGCAGGTATGCAATACAATTTTAAAATGTGTATTATAAACAGATATATATCGCGTATAATTATATACAACTATAGCGTGTCTATTTTCCTATTTTTAAACAGGAGATTTAAATAATCAAATAATAAATATTATAAAATATGCTTGGAATAATAAGAATACATTTTACATAATAATAAGTATTTTTAAATACATTTTACACAATAATAAGCATAAATTTGTAAATAAAATAAATTTTATTTACATCAGACAATCATGTGACTGGCCACGTGAACAGCGCGTTCCCGGTTGCTCAGGATCACAGAACTCGCTCCTCCACTGTGAATAAATCTCCATCCGAATCCATGAGTTTTATCACTGAGGTGATATGTAAATTTATTTTTACAGACGTCCATATGAGAAACAATTACCGTCCGAATCGGGCTTAAGCTGCACATTGAATGGTCTATGAGGGGATAATGGTCTAAGCTGGTCCAAGATGGTAATCATCTGGTTAAGATGGTCACTGGCTGATCTAAACTAGTTTAGGCTCCTCATTAGCTGGCCTACAATGGTCATTAGCTTCTCATTAGCTGATCTAGGCTGCATATTCAATGGTCTAGTATGGTCACTAGCTGATCTAAACTGATAACTAACTGGATTAAGATTCCAAAAATGCTCCAAAAAGGTCTAAGCTGCACATTTTTGGTCTTAGATGGTCAATGGCTAATCTAAACTGGTCAATAACTGGTCTAAGATGTTCATTAGCTACTCTAATAGGGTCATTAGTTGGCCTTAGCCAGTTTAGACAGCATATTAACTGGTCTAAGATGGTCACTGACTGATATTAACTGGACTAAGATAGTCGTTAGCTGGTCTAAGATGTTCCAAGAAGGTCTAAGCTGCACTGGTCTTAGATGATCAATTGCTAATCTAAACTGGTCAAAAACTGGTCTAAGACAGTCATTAGATAGTCTAATCTGATTGTCATCAGCTGGTTAAGATAAATGACCAGCTACTAAGTTCCAAAATCCATCTTGACCACCTTAAACTGGTATAATCAGCTGGTAGCTGCTCTGTTGCTGGTTAAACACAGATTACCTAATGACAGGCTGAGACTTCTGTAGCTAAAGTCCAGTTTAGACAAACTGAGAACCATGGTATGTTTTCCAAAACAAAGATACCAGGTTAAGCTGGATATTCAAGCAAGGAAGACCCCAATGAGTCACATGCTGCTACTAATGCTAACTTCTCAGTTGGCCTTAAAGACATCCGCCAATCTCTAATGAGCAGCAAGAGTGGCCTGCGAGTGGCGCATCTGTTGTGGTTTTGGCATGCATGGCAGAAATTGCCACAAAGAAAACTCCCATCCTTTTCAAAAACCATAAAAAGACCGCACTCTGCGCTGGAGGGAAAACAAGAAAAATGAAGGAAAACAAAAAACTGCTGGCTAAACATATTGTTATCAAATGGAAATGTCCATTTTCTGAGAAGTGTTGAAAAGGCGCCACAGAACTGATGTTCTGTGTCCGATAGACTCATCACTATTATTAGTCGAGCACAGTTACAAGGCCGCACAAATTTCTAGGCTGGAGATGAGTCAGCTGTGATATTGAATATGGTGTAATATCTTGTCATCTGGGCCCTGTGAGTCATATGTGAATTATGCAGTTGAAAACAGCAAGAACATGACTCCTTCACTGATCGTGATCCATGGGTCATGCCTACAGCACACTAATGCTATTCATTACACACTATCAACTCAAGCACATCACCAGAAATAATCAGAGCGCACATATCCATGTTTATTCTATCAAGCCATATTATTTTCTTTCTTCCATGAAGTCATATGTTAGACTTATGTGACGAAAAGGAACACAATTCAAATCTTTATTTGCTTAAAATATTTCCTATCCACCATATGTTTCACATGCAATACTTGCACATATTGCCGTCTAGCACCAAATTGTGTTTAAATATCAGTGACTTCCAATTTTATTGGTTCTCATGTGCCTCGTGACTGGCTGTGATGTGATGCATCTGAACTAGTGCTGTCAAACGATTAATCGCCGTGTTTGGAGGAGGAGGAATGCTGCCTATGACCCCAAGAACACCATCCCCACTGTCAAACATGGAGGTGGAAACATTATGCTTTGGGGGTGTTTTTCTGCTAAGGGGACAGGACAACTGCACCGCATCAAAGGGACGATGGACGGGGCCATGTACCGTCAGGGCCAGGGCATTGAAGCCAGCCAGGGCATTGAAAATTGGTCGTGGATGGGTATTCCAACATGACAATGACCCAAAACACACGGCCAAGGCAACAAAGGAGTGGCTCAAGAAGAAGCACATTAAGGTCCTGGAGTGGCCTAGCCAGTCTCCAGACCTTAATCCCATAGAAAATCTGTGGAGGGAGCTGAAGGTTTGAGTTGCCAAACATCAGCCTCGAAACCTTAATGACTTGGAGAGGATCTGCAAAGAGGAGTGGGACAAAATCCCTCCTGAGATGTGTGCAAACCTGGTGGCCAACTACAAGAAACGTCTGACCTCTGTGATTGCCAACAAGGGTTTTGCCACCAAGTACTAAGTCATGTTTTGCGAAGGGGTCAAATATTTATTTGACTCATTAAAATGTAAATCAATTTATAACTTATTTATTTTTTTTGTTGTTATTCTGTCTCTCACTGTTCAAATAAACCTACCATTAAAATTATAGACTGATCATTTCTTTGTCAGTGGGCAAACGTACAAAATCAGCAGGGGATCAAATATTTTTTTTTCCCCACTGTGTGTGTGTACTGTGTATATTTATTATGTATATATAAATACATACACATGCATGTATATATTTAAGAAAATTATGTTACGTTTATATATTAAATATATTTATATATGATATGAATTATATGAATTATATGAATATGAATATACATGTAAATACATGTAAATATTTTCAAAATATATGTTGTATGTGTGTGTATTACATAATAAATATACACAATACACACACATATATTATGTAAACAAAATCTGAATTGAATATAAAAAATAATAATTTGAGAGCTTCTTGGACGGTTCACTTTCATAATCTGGAAAACAGCAGTTTGAACATTCTGATAAAGATTTACTTTTGGGTTTTGAAGTTATTTTAGTATTATTTATATACTATTATAGTTTTTATTAATATATTTAATTAGTTTTATTTATTTATTGAATATTACTATTTAGGTTTTAGTTTTTATTTATTTTCAGTTAGTAATTTTAGCGACTCAACTTTTTACTTTATTTTATATCAGATTTAATTCAATTAACAAAAATATGTTTAACAGTTTTAGTTTTAGTTAATTATATTTTGCCTGGTTTAGGGAATTTAAATTTTTTGAAAGCAGAAAGCAGACAATAAAATGAACTAAGAATGTGATCAGGGCATGTCGTAGACTGAATTCGAACCTGCACCCTTGTGACAACAGCTCTAATGTGTCACAAGCACATGTACTCCCCACAATGCCACGGCTTTGACCTTCTCTCTTATTCCAAACCATGTTTTCTCCTTCTTTCTATATTGTTTTCTTCCCCCTCTCTCCCTTATTGCTTTGCGGTGGAGAGCATTAGCACAGGCGATTCCAAAATTGTGTAAAACCATTTCTGTTTGACATCAAAACAAACCAGAGTAAATGAGCTAACAGCGTCTGCCAACAGAAATAATGAAAAAATATGAGAAAATATGAGTATGCTCGCTCTCTCAGTGATGGAGTACAGCAGATCCAAAGAAGTGTGCCTTGCTTTGAGCCCTGTAAGGCTGGCTGCGGTCCCTGCATGCTGTGTTAGTGAACAACGGTCCTGTAGCAATCCTATTCCTTCCCTCTCCGTCCCTCCGCTCTGCTATAAAGAGATAACACACCACAATCCTGGCAAAACCGCTAATGGTGCTGTAAAACTTTCTCTGCCGACTGGCACAGACTCTCCGGTTCTGCAGGACGCATAGAGAATTCCCCTATAATGATAATGCCAGTTTAAGAGTGAATACCACTGCAAACAATGGGATACATTCAGCACGGGCAGATCCCACACAGATGCTGGTCCAGATTAAACATACGGTGTGGGCGAGGACCTGCACTTTGTCATGAAGTCTTTATGTGTGCGTGTCTTTGTATTTTACAGCTCTGTAAAGCAGATTCACATCAATGGAGGAGAGAAAGAGGCTATAAACGGAGAACAAGAGACAGACGTGATTGAAGGATGTCCAGCATTTTTACCAGCCCCAAATGCCCCAACTGTGTGGATTATTTCTAAATACCAGAATACATATGCATCAAATTGGAAAGAAAAAAAACTAAACACATCTGCCCCATTCGGAGGTTGCTCTGCTGAAAACATCAGCTTGGCTTTTCTGGTGTATCTTGTTGACCAAAGAAAGGAATTGAAAGGATTGCTGGTGAAAGGATTTGTTCACTGAATAAATGAACATTCTGACATCATTTACTCACCCTCATTTCATTTCAAATCCATATAATGATTTTCTTACCCACGAAAATAAAAATGAATAGAAAGCCGCAGACTAATAAAATGAAAGAATGAGGGGGGGCTTCATGCACAAAGTGGCCCACAACTTGTGCACTCATTCAAGTCACCCAAAATTTAAAGGGGTCATATGATGCGATTTCAAGTTTTGCTTTCTCTTTGGAGTGTTACAAGCTGATTGTGCATAGATAAGATCCCTGAAGTTGCAAAGACTAAAGTCTCAAAACCAAAGAGATATTCTTTATCAAAGTTAAGACTCTGCCACGCCCCCCTAAAATGGCTCATTCAAACACGCCCCCACATGTCTACGTCACGATGTGGAAATATTTGCGTAAGGCGTGGTTTCAGTAACCTCAGTAGTGTTGATGCAGCCATGTCAGGGAGACACTGTGTGTTTCTAGGCGAAAGCAAAAAGCACTTTATTTGGCCTTCCGAAAGTAGATGCATTTAGGAATCATTAAGATTACTTACAACAGAACAGCAACGCATTTTATGGATGACAGTTTCGTGAACCTAGGAGAGGAGGTAATTCTGACTTTGCTACAACAATCTGGCGCTTCTGAATCAGCGACTGTAAGTAGGTTTTGTTATTAGTTTAAGTATTTGCTACTGACTGTTCAAAAGTGGAGTTTTGCACGTCGTGTGTGTGTGAGAGAGAGAGAGAGAGACAGGGTCACATCACAGTGGAGTCAGCTGTCTTAATCACGGCTTGTGTGCAAACACATACAAGCATCATCACTGTGTCTGTCACGCGACTCTGTTCCCCTCTCAGGCTTGAACTGATGGTAAAACTAAGGACATTATTAACTGTCTTTACATTTATTTTGAAAGATGAAGCTTGCTATTATGGAAAGGGGCGTTACATTTCAGTTACATTTTTGCTTGTGGTGTTCGGCCAATCACAATGCACTGTGCCAGTTGGCCAATCAGAGCAGACTGCACTTGTCGGAAGGAGGGACTTTGTAGAAAACAACGCGTTTGAGAGAGGCGGGGCATAGATGACCTACAATAATGTACAGTATTTGAAAAATAATGTGTTTTTTGAACATTAAAGCATGTCAACATATTCTGTTATACCAAATACACAAAATAATGATCTTTAAAAAAGCATCATATGACCCCTTTAAGGTTAATATTTATCTTCTGATTCATGAAAATATTAACAAGATCAATAAGTCAATATGTTGAACGTATAAGTTAAAAATGTTAGTGAATCATTCAAACCTATCTTGTCAATTGATTCATTAAAATGATCAGACTCAAGATAAATGTTGTTCACAAATCAGGCACTGCTGTGTCTAATGAAAAAGCTAGGACATTTATCAAGATTTTCAATGAACAACTTAAATTTCTGTGCTTCAGAGGAAATATAATGCACAAGTCATATGGTGCAATTTTGTTGTACCTGCTTTACTTGTTATGCTTCTTCATTATAAACAGCATCCAAAACTCAAAGTGTTGGTGAAAATCAATTCTGGCCTTCTTAGCAGGGCTACCAGATCAGTGCTCTCCATATATCTCAGGGTTATGGGTCACAGCAGACAGGCCCTGCAGAATTCATTACACCAATCACTTTAATCAAACATAATCCTTTTGTCATGCTGTGGCAATTTAAACTATAAGCTTTCATTGAGGATTCAGCACCCAGAGTCATCTTGCCTTGACCTGACAGATAAATAACCACCCTGTTGTGTTACATGGTGGCACGGACTGAGTTATCATCATCTGGAAATAGAAGCGTAATTCTCTTTTTCCATGCAGGTGATGATTCAATCAACCACGGCTAGATGTTTTATTCATTAGCCCCCCACAGTTGCCTGAAGATGGAAACACTGTCAGGATTGTGAAGGGTCAAACTGTGAGGCATTGTGTGCTACTCCGTCACCTTAAAGTACACACCATGTGAAGACTATATACAGGTATTTAATTAAATAACAGCCTTGTACATGACCATATTATGGTTTAGATTTTATGATGAACTGTGCTGAATCTAACTGTCAGATAGTGCTGGTTCTTCTCAACATAGAACAAAAAGTTCCTTTCAATTGCTCTACAACAAAAGCTGAAACAGGTGCGTTCTGCATGAGTTCTGCAGATGGAGTTCTTAAGGTGAAAAAGTTTAAAACGCACTTCGCACAATATATCTTTTGTCTTGTAACTCTGCTATTCTTTAAATAATTCAAGTCTTTGAGAATTACCCAATGGCGTTTACAAAGGGTACTATGTAGTACTGTAATTCCACATCCATTACTCCTGCAGACCACCTATGTGAGAGCAGACCCCAGAGCGGTGAGTGTACGTTAACAGCGAGGACCACCAGTTCAGTCCATTGTGGGTGACATTTCCTTTCTCTGACCACAAGAATGCCCAGCATCTGAGAAACAGAGCGCATAACGGCAGCAGCCAAGCACTTGTATTCATCAGCTCTTACTGTTTCAAGCTGTTTCAACTTCAATTCACGCTCACCGTGTCAAAATCATGTTTCAGAGAACATTCCATTTCATTATTCTATTCCCATCAAATGTGAGAAGTGAAATCTGGTGTGGATACTAAAGAACAAGCTGTCTTTGGCAGTTTGCACACTTGGTTTGTGGTCTGCTGGTGCGCACCAGAGTTTGGAAAACCACTTTCACACTGACTGAACGAAACAAACAGCTCTAGTGTGAAAGCACTCTTTATCTTTCTCTGAGTGCAGTGCTCTGCCTGCATTATAAAAACCTGCACCACCACCACCAAAGCCAACATGACTCAACACGTAAGGCCGCTAGTCATTTTTACGGTCAAGTTTAATAGAAATGGGTAGTAGCAGCGGTTAAGAGTGGGCAGGAGATCCAACGGGCTCTTCTAATGGACCATCTGGTTCTACTGAGCATCCAAAGGCACCAGGAAAAAGATCGGAAGCGCTAATGTTTGTGGACTCGGTCATGGTCCTCACTTCGGACACCTGGGGGAAATCACGAGCTGCCAAACACCGCCCGGAAAAACAGCAAACAGCATAATTTATCTGATCTGGGGTCAGCTTCCTCTTCGCTCAACAAAACTAATGGCTGTTAGTCTTTTGCCGGGTGCTTGTTTCTGTTGTTTTGGAGGTTAGATGAGAGGAAACATGGTGCTCAGCATAAACACCCTGCCATAAATAGGTTGTTTGTGTCAGATATAATCAACAGGACAACATTACGTGAGGAGCTCAAATAGATGGTCAAATACGGAAATAAGACGACCAGAGCAGTGGTTCTCCAAACCTCTCTAGAACATCTGCCACAAATTCCCAATTTGCCAGCTTTGGTTTAGCCAGGTTACACAATACAGATCCTGTGGGTAATTACAGCAATTGTGTGGCTGCACATACAAGGCTAAATGTCTTGGCCTGCTGCATCATTACATCAATTACTTAGGCTTTTGGGAATCGTATCTCTTCTGTGTAATTACATATTTAGGGCATTATAGTCATTTAAGCCAACAATATAATTTGGAAAAAAGCTTGTATAGAAAAGAAAGTAAAGAAAAAAAAAACCTAATGCTGTGTTAAATTCACATGTACTTACCCAATACTGTGTGATGCACTGAATATGCCAGAATTTGCAGGATTTAACTGCAGAGGCCTTTATGGTATTATTAGCTGCTTAATGAAATTAGTTGCTTACAACGAAAATTAGTTGCTGTGGTACAATGAAAAATAGAATGCTTTGATTTGACCTCTATATATCTACTAAATGATGATGATGAATCTGTAAATAAACGTCATTTGTAATATTGTTTTGTGTGCTAATAATGCTAATGCGAAAACACTAATAACAATAAAACTAATTCGAATCAACAATGTATAAAAATGTAAACAATGCTCATAAAGGAATACTTTAGCCAAAAAAAAAAAAAAAATGTAGCATGTAGTAAAGCATACACTGAATATGTAGTAGCGCAAATTAGATTTTTCCTCAAATTATAACAAATTTCAGTCTGTTCTTCAATTTTCTGTGTTGTTTTTGTAGCTTGACAGTGTCCGCCCCAGTTTTACATTCATTGTATAAAAACAACAGCAGGGAGATTCTACTAAACCTCTCATTTTGTGCTCTACATAAGAAGGAGAATCAAACTGGTTTGGAACAACATGAGGCTGAGTAAATCAAGACAGATTTTTCATTTTCGGGTGAACTATTTCTTTTAGTTTCTTAGAAGGTCATAGATGTAGCCAGTTTATTCTCAGACATTGAATGCTTGTTTGAACAAGAAATCTTTTGACAGAAAGCAAAATTTGTCAAGGTTGGATGCTACAGTATGGCCACGTTCCATTCATTTATTCATCATTATTGAATCAGTGAGACCTTGTTACTAGGAGCTTTTCTTAGGATGGGGATGAAACAAGAGCAGGTTGGACCTGAATGAAAGCTATTTGTGCCACAGAAGTAATCTTGTTGGAACCTGTAGCTTAAACTTTGTGAGGGATGGGTTGTGAAGAACTGGCTCGCCGGTTTTAAAAGACTGCCTGTCAAAAGATGGAGGAATAGTGAGAGACTTGCACTCCCAGCTTGCATGCAAAGACACATACGTTCACTCATATATACACAGAGAAGAGTCAATACCCCAAGGCAAAGAACTCCCAAAACTGAGCTGAGAGATTAAGTTATGCAATATCACACAGAAGGGCTGCTGGATGGATAGACAGCTTGATAGAATGATATAAACACTGATCAGCCATAACATTAAAAATCACCTGCCTAGTATCATATAGGCCCCCATTGTGCAGCCAAATCAGCTCTGATGTATCGAGACCTCTGAACTTGTCCTGTGGTATCTGGAACCAAGACATTAGCAGCAGATCCTTTAAGTCCTGCAAATTGCAAGTACATCCCATAGATGCTCAGATGGATTGGGATTTGGGGAAATTGGAGGCCAAGACAACACCTTGAACCCTTTGTCATGTTCCTAAAACATTCTTGAACAATTTTTGCAGTGTTGTATGTATGCATGTATGGATAGATGGATGGATGGAAGGATGGATGGATGGATAGATGGATAGATAGATAGATATGCTCTCTAAGTTAACAGTCTGCAGTTAAACTTGCTAGACCTGAAAACCTGGCACCATCTTAGAGTATAAAAACCGTGAGAGAGTTTTACAGTGTGCCTGCAGCAGTTTCTTTCCTCTCACTTTCTGTCAGCATGTAGGTGTATGCTCTTATTTTCAGAGAAAACACATTGAAATATCAGTTTTACTTAGAATCACCCTTGCTTTCATTCATAAAACTGTCCATCAAAAGCTCAAACCTCAAATGAGCACACCGGTGCCTCAAAAACCAACTCAAGCAGAAATCAGGCAAGCCTGTCAGGCTTAAATAACACAAAAAGTGACAGAACATATGCCACAAGAATAAAAAGTGTCAATTACAAGCCCATAAAGGTCAAAGCTGAAGATTCCCATCTCAAAGAAGACAAGGCTTCTAGTGTTAACTATGCAGGACATTACTTTCTGTTCTACAAGATAGTGAAGGCACCTTCCTCTTGTCTCTTGCAGACAGACAGTTAAATTACTACTCTCAGAGCTGACTGGGTCCAGCAGGGAAATCAGCCTCTGGGCTACATGTCTCATGCTTAGCTCCTAAACCCTCATTTCCGTAGTCATCATCACTACACTTCCCGAAGCACACATTCACGGTCACTGAGACAGAGATGGTTACGCAACTTCTGTTTCTGAAAGAATGAGATAAACATGACCTTTGTCATGCTCTGAAAAAAAACAAAAAAAAAACAATTATAATATTTATTATCAGTAGTTTAATCAGATTGCTTTTTTAAGTTACTAGTAAAGTAACTCGTTACTTTTAAATTTACAACAAAATATCTGAGTTACTTTTTCAAATAAGTAATGCAAGCTACTCGTTTTCCCATTTATTCACTGACATCTCTCCTGTCCCTGTGTTGAGAGAAACTAGGAGTAAGTGCAGAGGCACTTCCTTCAGCTTGAGGCTTATTAATTTCACTTTTGGTGTGAAAGTCTTTACAGATTTTGTTATTAAAAAACAAATAAGCAAGCCCAGCCCAGGTGACGAAAGTAATACAAAAGTAATGTAATGCATTACCTTCCACAAAGAGTAGCTAAGCAACACAATTAGTTACTTGTTTATGGAGTAACACAGTATTGTAATGCATTACTTTTAAAAGTAACTTACCCCAACGCAATCGATAAGATACAAAAGGAATGTGGGAAAAATGGGGAAGTTCAGATTTTTTAATGCATTATATTATAGTATAGTATAGTATAGTATATTATTACACTTGATCAGTACTTCCCTTCATTCAATACCCCCCAGTACATTAGTTCATTACTGTCAGACATCTAAAAAGGTTGCACTGTCATCGTTAACTGTAGGAGTGACCAATGATGGTTGTAAAATGATGTGTGAGTGCTTTGAATGAGGTGAGAACAGTCATTAAATCAAGTAGATTGATTGATGCCCTACTGGAGAATCCATTCTGTATCCCCACAAGACAGAATGTGCATGTGGTCACACGTTAAGGTCCAGTGTTTAGTCCATTTTATATAGCTCCCTCTGCTGGTCATAATGAAGGGAGATGAGAGTCAAGCCAATACAGTAACCACACACATGCATGCACACACACACACACACACACACACACACACACAAGATTTAAGATCTTCTATCTATCTATCTATCTATCATCTAATGATTAACATGCAGAGAGTGTTTCTGATTGGCTCTCTTTTTTTGCAGCTTGTGATTTCTCAGGAAGTTTATTTCAGTAATATCTGTCAGGCTGAAGGGCCATTTTATGTGTGCAATATAAAAATCAATTGCAGCACCTTTAATCACGCCTGAATCGCCCTAAAAATGAATGAACAATTGCACCTCTTCAGCGTTCACTCAAAAATCTTTCTACTTGAAGTCTAACGAAACAAAAAATAAATAAGTGAATAAATATGTCATCAAGTATCATGGCTGCTTCTCCAGGAGAAAATCATAAAGCATGCAAAATCAGCAGGCCCGCTGGGCTCCGACAAACACATTCGCTCATGCAGACCCAAAAACTATCTGTCCAGATATTAACATCAGATATCACCACACTATGTTTCATCTCTCCCTCTCTCTGCCTGATATGGTAATAATACACCATCTCCTTTCTCAGCCTACCCCTCTTAAATTAATTCAAATCCAATTAACTCTCCCACTAGCTTAACGAATGACTAATTCAATTTAGACAAAACAAATAAGCATTGGATGGCGCCCTTATCATCGCTTCCGTGACATTTTTTTTTCTCCCGAATTGGCGTCTAGCTCTGAAAATCTGCGAAGGCTGAGGCTTTTTGATACCCCTTTATCTCGTTAAATCAAATTAGTGTGACATCCAATGTAAACCCGAGCCGATAAGAATCAACACGCGGGAACATCGCCAACGTGCGCACATACACATGCAACCACACCGAAAACCTCTCACGCTCCTCCAGGGCGAACAAGTCATGGCATTTGACAGCAAGGTTTCTGTAGTATGAGTCACTGACAGCGTAAAGCCTCGCAAAACCGCCAATCTGATTTAGTAGATACCTGCAGTTATCATCGTAAAGTTGTTTACACGCTCCTGTCTTTTTCATACATGCCTTGGGCGTCAAGCCTATTTTCAGGCTACAATACGTCTAATTCATAGGTGTTTCTTGACCTTATTTAGAGAGGCTGTATAGTAGATGTATGATGTCAGCTCCCACAGGTGTCCTAGCAGAGTATCCACAGGTGTACTTCATCATGTAATGCTAATGTTCCACAACCGCAAAGTGTGATATTATTTTTGGTCTGTAAACTTTTTTTTTGGTTATTATTTTGGTCTTTTGATGAAAAAAATATTGTTTTATTTAGTCTATATTGCATTGTCATATTTAAAAAAAATTGTCAATTTTAAAACTAAAATGGTACATATGTATAAAGATTAACTTTTTTATTAAAAAACATCAATTAAAAAACATTACATTAAAAATATCATATAATATTCAATATTTTTATATTTATTTATATAAAATAAATGCATGCCAATTTATATTACTGTTTATGTTGTGCAAAATACACACACACACACACACATATTTTATACTTTCCATTCAAGAAAATCAATTACCAAAATACAAATCATTAAAATTATTTTTTCAATGTTTTTCTTCATAAAAAAAACAACTTTCTTCAATACATTAATTAGTTGTTAACTATTTGTAAGAGCCTTAAGTTAATTATATAGACGTAGATTTAATAACTGCAAATAAAGTGTAATATAATAAATACTTTACAAAAACTTTGAAATTGAAGATCCTAAAATATCATTTAAAGATGGCTTATAATTTTTACAATTCAAGATTATAAGATAAAATCTAAGAATTTTTGACTGTGTAACAATTGTTTCCAGTTAATTTTCCAGTTAACATTCTTTATTAGTTACAGTCACTGAAAAACTGTTACTACAAAGTTATTAGAATATTGGATGTTTTTTGAGTTCATGCTCACATACCAAAAAGGTGAAAAAAATAAAGGTAAAAAAAACCTTTTTGTTAATTCTTTGGTCAGAAATGTTTCGCCTGCATCCTTTTAAATAAATGCTAATTGGTTTGGTATTATGAAAGCCACACAATTTTAAGTAAGGCTTAAGTTATTTTAGGGGCCATTGCACATTTATTGAATACTACATATATACTAATTCCATTGATTTGAAATAGAAATGCCAGTGAGGCAAATATCAACTCACGCAATGCAAGAAATATTCCTCGGAGCCACATCAGCTCATATTCAGGTAAGGGGCTGATCCCGCCTTAAGACTGAAATCCTAGAAGCTCCGCTGGTTTAATTCCTACTGTACTGCAGTGATAGTGACAGATCAGCCCCTCGGCCTGGATTGAAAACTCATAATTAACCTCGTCTTTGGTACGAGGTGCGGGTCAGCCTGGCCTCTGGTGGGGGATACGACTGACTGATAGCAGCCCTGCTTGCGCTCTCCAGGCTCTGATCAGATTTACTGTGTGTAATTGAAGGTTGGACTCAAGTACTTCCTCCGACCGCGACTGAGAGGGTTTCTGCCACCAGGTCTCCTCAGAGCCAAAAGCGGTGAGTGATTTGTGAGGTGAACTTCCATTGCTCTGAAAAGTGCCTTTACGGTGACTCGGCGTACACATATGAAGGTTATCCAAGAGTACAATGCTTTTACACATCGGAACAACGTGGCTCATTCATAGAGAAGCTCTCTTTCTTTCTGATGAGGTGAGCTCATAAATAAGAGAGGGATGAGAGAGAAGGGAGGAAAAGCGGCCTCTCCATTGAAAGACGGCGAGGGAACGGTGTTTGCTTTCCAGCGGAAGACAAGTACATACAGGAAATACCCCACGGCTTGACATGTGTTTTCTTACAGCCGCTAAGCCTCGGAAAACAAAGAGAAGAAAATGCCATGAAAGAATACAAAACAATGGAAAGATCGTTCCTGACACACGCCTGTCCTTTAGGGACACGACGGTCGTGAAGGAAAACATTGCAAGAAAGACAACAGACCAGGCTATGAATGACCTCTCTTTTACTTCTTCCCACAATTCCTGTTGAATAAGTCAGGCCTGTCAAAGATAAGATTAATAAAGCGCAGACAGGCCTGCAACTCACATTGGAGAGAGTGGCGGCGTGATTTTTCCGACAGGTTGCTGTCTGCTGGGGCTTTGCTCTGATCTTCAGAAGCCGTTGGAAGCGATTCGTTGAGGTTTGACTCAGCCGGCTGGATCCTGAATCATCAGCGGCAATCTCCTTTTATCCAGATCTGACCCCTTGTAAAAACTCTCTGCTGCTGGTTTATACAACCGAACTGTGTAGTTTCAAACAAAAGATGGATAGTATTATGCAACAAGTGTTGCAACAGGAGGAAAACATGGGTGGTCTGCGATTGCTCATCAATATCATATTCATAAAATGAACAATGGTTTGTTAATCTAGCTGATCACAGTGACTTTATGTGTAAAAGAATGCTTAAATCAAACTTCAGGCTGCATTAACTTGAGAAGTATGTAAATAAGCCACATATATGATGAAACATCTGTAGTCGGAGAATTGGGAGACTGAAATTTATGGCTGGGGCCTCACAAGAGGCTTCAAGTCAAAAGAGTGTCTATGTTCTTTGTAGTAAAAAAAAAAAGTTTTTTGTGAGCCTGATCTCTCAGAAAAGTAGTTGAGGTAATATTAAATGTCTGTAGGATGATTATGCACAGGAATGTAATACTTAGGGGTTTGAACACTAAGTATGAGCAATTGCAATAGTGATGGTTGTGTTTGCAAACATCTAATAAGACAGAACAAAGAGAGATGAAGACAGAGATGGAAGTGCATTCATATAGAGCAGCTCTATATATCATATCAATCATCATTCAAATGACATGAGAGGATGATAGAGGATGATATGAGAACAAACGTGTGGTGTGCAACTGATCATTGTGAAACGAGATGTGATAAGAGACGTAATTTTAGTTTATCTGCTGTAGTTGCTCTGAGGCATTTTCCAATAGATACCTGAACACAAACATAAGGCTTAAAGGGAAAGTTCACCTAATATTAAAATTCTGTCATTATTTACTCGACCAAATGGCATCCTAAATGTGTAAAGGGCTGTGTTTTTGCATTTGACTGCTGCCTTTCCTTTGTTTTTCTAGATAAATGTGTTTAACTGCTGCACTTGTGTCTTGCGTCTTTGTTCTTTGTTTTAAAAATGCTGTGCACATGTTAAAAGTAGTTCAACAACAACAACAAAACACACCAGAGAGTTTTATTGTCTCAGTTTTAAACTCAAAAACAGGTTCTGTGTGAATGGCTCTCCAGACTTCCTTTATTATAGCAAACACAAAAGGTGAATGTGTGAAGAATATGCCGGCTATTCTTTTAAATATAATGAAAATCAATGAGGACTGGGGCTGTCAAACTTCAAAATTACAAAAAAAGCACAATAAATGTTTTATAAATATAATTCATATGACTTCTGCACTATATTTTGTGAAGCCATATGACAGAATCTCATGCCATTAACTAAACAAATCATTATTTTAAATCATATGTTTTCAATTAATCTTTTGGTCCAGTCCGCAAAACTGGTCTTTTATAATTATAGAAGACATTGAATTGAAATACAGAAATCGAGTCATAAGTGCAGGAACATTTATAATACTTTTATGATGCTTTTGTATCCTTTTTTGAAGCTCATTGTAAATGCTGCAGACAGGACACTCTGCCTAATATCTCCTTTTGTGTTCCTCAGAAGAAAGTTGTACAGGTTTGGAATGACATGAGGGTGAGTAAATAAAGACTTTCAAGCACATTTAAGCAGAGTCTTCAAACAACCACACACACTATATTCATGCAATCAGTTCCTGTGAACTATTCCCAGAGGGGAGACAGGTCTCATGATAAGCACCTGGCTGACAGAATGCGTGACCTTTTATACTTAATGGAGCGGTTTGGTTGTGGCGCCGCAGCTCTTCAGAACTCCGGCCTCCACTTCCTAATAGCACGCTCAATTGACCTTCAGATAATCAGGGGAGTCATCCGAGCTTCCAGCGGCATAGCTTCACTGCACTCATTACACAAACCAAAGGGGCTCCTGCTTTGGTCATTTTTTTCTGGCAAAAAGCGTGCAACACTCAACTTCCGTTTGACCGTCACGTTTGTGGGTTCATTCCGGTTGTAATGGAAATCTACGAAGAGGAAGGAACGCCAGACATTGACAGAAAGGTGAAGAGAGGCCAGTGTGCACTGCTTGAACTCAGAAAAACCTGTCACACCATGTGTGACCAATAGATGGCAGTGTTAAATCTGTTCAGTCTTTTACAGGGTAACGTGGTGTGGTGAATCTCTCTAGACAATCCAGATTGTGGTTTGCTGAGACACAGCCACAAAGGAAAAGCGAGGTTTATGAAGGGAATCGTTCACACAGACATCTTTCCTGTCTATAAAATGATCAAGCTTTTTATATATATTGGCTGAAGCAAACTGCTGTGCACACAGCCAGACAGACAGACAGACAGCAGTCAGTGAGCAGACAGATAGTCTGACAGGCTCTAATGGCTTCAGAGTCAGCAGTTATTTACTCTCGCCATCGACTGACTCGCTTATTTTAGAGAGCCAAATCAATCTTTCTCCTGCCAAGCTGGCACAAGAAATGCAGACAACTTGGATGTTTCATGTAAGGTGCAAATCATCAGCTTATGAAAATAAACACATTTTTCTACAATATTGTTTGTTTACATAGAGCTATATGAATGATTTACACATTTTCCTTGTATATATTAAAAAATATATATATTTAATTTATTTATTTTTACTTGCATATGTTTATAGTGAACCTAATCATTACATTTTTAAAATGCATCCACATTTTCATATATGCATCTACTGCTCCCACCAACAATCAATCAATCAATCAATATCTCCCCTAGTTGTATATTATGTAAGAACATGTGATGCACAGAGCTTAAAACATCACTCCTTCTCTCATAAGCATAAGCAGATTTGCATTTTCCACAAGGGAAAATCTTCAGTCAGGAGTGACTGAGCTTATTTTCCTGTTAGCATGACTCACAGACTGTTACTAAAGAAGCTAGAAACAAAGTAATCTCTCTTATTTTACTGAATTTCCCCTGAGGGATCAATAAAGTCCATCTATATGTCTATCCACGTCACAGCAGCTGTATGAATCTTGACACATCTCATTCCCTCAGGACTAACGTGAGGTGGCTACAAGATGTCTGATGTCCCCCAGGGATCTGATCACATATACAAATAAAAGAGCCATGGTGAATAAAGAGCTCTGCCGCTGACAAACGTATTTAGACAAATCAGTACACTTTTAGTGGTTAAATCAGGAAGATGGCATTATTTTCATGGATAAATCGCATGGAAACATGTCCAGGTTGTATATCACCCAATAATAACAATGATGATAATAATAATAATTCTGCATTGTGTATTTTTATTTTTTTTTGTAACAATTTAAATATAATTTTAAGATTTTAAAACAAATGTCTTATTTATTTATTTGTGGTGTAATGTGACTGGGACAAGTTTTGTGGGATTCACCCATATATCAATGTACTTTCCTGTAGCTCAAATGGTAGAGCATGGCGCTAGCAACGCCAAGATCATGGGTTCGATTCCCAGGGAAAGCAAGAGCTGATCAAATGTAAAAAATTGTAACTTGAATGCAATGTAAGTCGCTTTGGATAAAAGCGTCTGCTAAATGCACAAATGTAAATGTAAATCAATTTAGTAAGAATGCTTTCACTAAGAACATAAATGTAAATTTAATTGAACAGGCCGGGTCTGACTCATGTCTCTAACAGGAGTTTTAATGGGCTGAGGAGCTGAGTGAAGGTCATACACAGGTTGACCTTTGGTAGAGCCACACGCACATACTCTAAATTATATATTAGGGGTCTAGATATTGGTTTCCACCCTCCTTTCTAATTTAATTTTACTGTCACATTGGAGGAACAAAGGTCAATCTTTCACAGACCATCTGTCAGGATGCAATCTTTACATCATTTTGAAACCCTTTCATTCTGATGTTCTTCATGACATGTGTAAGTCAGTCCACCTGTAGCACAATTCAGCCAGTATTATGTTTATTTAATTGTCTAGGATCTTTCAGCATTAAAACATGCAGTAAACATGCTTCTTGTTCACTAACCATAAGCAATCCAGCTCAGCAAAACAACAGCTGCACTGAAATAGCACTGCTGCAAATGTAAGTCATTGTATTTCTTTTTCAATGTTTTCTTTCTATGCAAATAATCTTATTATACAATGTGCCTTATTCAGTAAACACTGTTGCAAAAAACAACAAAACAGCACAAAAAAAGGCAAAACACAACAAGTCCAAACAAGTCAAACAAAACTCTCTCATGCCCTCTGTTTCCATCTGTCTGAACAGTTCATCCTGTCGGGAAGCTTTCTGAATCCCAAACACAGCTCTGCAGAGGCAGCCATCTGAGGGCTTCTTCACTGCAGGTGTAATGAAGAGGTCGAGAGAGGGAGAGTGGAGGTAATGAAGTGGCTTTGAGCGGCGCACAGAACCCGAGCTCTGTTCATCAAGTAGATCACTAGTCCTGGGCCATTACAGATACATTAGACCAAAAGTGGCTGATCAGAGATGGGGTAAAATCACAAAGCCAAAGGATGAACAGCATCCAATATAATAGCACAGAATTTCTGACGTTTTCAGGTCCTATATAGGATGTGATAAACAAGACTTTGGGTATAATCTCAATTTGCTCCTGTCATTAAAACATTTTAGCAGATGCTAATGTAACAAAAGAGGACAAAAGAGCAACAAAAGCAACAGATGCAAAATATCCCTTAAGCTTCTTAATTAGGAGTGTAAAAGGTACAAAGATTAACAAAAGTTTGTTTTTAAACATCATAAATTATTATTTTTCAGTCCTGCAAACTTCAAGTATTTTACTTTTTTAGAAGCACTTTATGGGCATAATCTGTTATAATTTTGCCAAAGTATAGATACACTCAACAAAAGCAGTGAAGAAGATAAAAAACATTTTAACATTTTTAATAATAAAACAATAACGAATAAAACAAATAGTTTAAAAATAGTTGGATTTTTTTATTATTTTGTATTTTTATTTCATATTCTATTCATATTTTATTCATGTACATGTGTTGTATATTTCATATTTACATTTTAACGCAAGACCTCATAATAATGATGCAGGTAACTGCTAGTGCTCAATTTATATTCACGATACATGACAGGAAGACATATGAAACTAGAGAGCAGAATCTTCTCAACTAATTGGTGGCTGACTTGCATTTTTAGCTTCAAGCTCAATCTGTCTCAAAGCTTTTATATTCGTTTAGCTTATGTTTGGTGCTTAGGTCTCACTTTTGGTGGAGCTTCCTCCATGTCAGTTTGATTGGCACCCTGCACTTAAGCTGTCAGTATTATATGATAGTACGTATGAATTAGATGCTAGAATCTGCAACGAAACTGTAATTTGATGAGTGTTGGTGAAGGAAAATAAAACGCCCTTCTTTCTCGAAAATCCATTTGCTTCGCTTGAAAACCTCAAGCAGTGCTGGGAGATTTGCTCTGGTTTGTCGAGCCGGGTCATTATTTGGGAGCGGAGGTGCGGAAAGTCCTGTACTGGTTTGGCTGAGGTTGGCGGGCACCCCGCAGACATCACTGTCCAAATGGCAGAGCCCACACCACTTCATTCCACTCCACTTTACTCTACCAACCGACATGTGAGGTTTCCTGTCACCCGCTAGCTACTGTGAAAACGCATTTGTAGAATTCAAACGCCATATTTCTGGTGATTCTAAATATTCACCCATTTTGTTTGCATTATGGGGTGTATCCCTGAGTGTGCATGGCTCTTAGGCTCAATCTGACGCCACAATGTCGGTACTCCCACTGCAGCGGAGCCGGTACATGGTGTGGGAGCGACAGACCGCCGCTCGGTGTGGTGCCTCACACTTCAGCTGCTGCAATCTGGGATATATGGCATAATTCTACCAGGAAAAGGACCTGACAGAGAGCTGAAAATGGGCATGAGTTCATCTGGCGAGGATGCCCTTCTTAACACAAAGTTACACAGTTTTCTCAGCCATTCATTAAAATGTCACTGTAGGTTAAAAACATGCTAACATGCAAACAGTGAGGCAATCTCACAAGTAGTCTTGGCCTCAGATAGAATCTGCAATCCGTTCGACAGTTCATATGTGATTCGCTGGCTCCTAGAAAACTTCCAGCAGTGTGGATATGCAAATTTTTATCAGTCCACCTGGAAACAAATGCATTTTTATAAGGTATCAGGCTGACATAAGACTAAGTGGAACTGCACAATGTACTAGATTTTGTGCTCATTGTCATAACAATCCAAAATAAATACAAAAGGAAGATTCTTACTGGTGTAACAGATGTCTATGTCTCACTTCCTGTTCCTGTGTGGTTCAAGAAGGTCATTGGAGCAACGTGTTTGAAGAGCCAAGAGAACAGATGTGCTCAGTCAAAGGTGAGAGCTAACAACTCCAGAGCAGACCACCAGATGCACTGTAGAGTCCATCACAATAAAATGATCTGGCCTATGGCCAAAAAGACAAACTCAGTGCTGAGGAACTGCATTTTGCACTGTGCCAGGTGTTTGCCTTGGCTTACACTTTACAAACCCATCAGCTGTCCAGACAGCATGACCGTAATACGATTATGAATGTGTCAAGATGCAGGTAGAATTAGGATAGAAATAGTTTCTGAGATTAGACACACCTGAATGTATGTAAAGTGCCATCCACTGATATGGATTGCTTACATTTACAGAACCAGAAATCATCCGCAACAAGAATCTGTGAATGCCAAGGGCCTCCAAATATGATTATTTTCTTGCGAGAAAACCCCTTATAAAAATATAATGCAGCTAGAGCATATTTTATCATTGAGAAGTGCGATATATAAAAAAAAAAATTCAATCAAATAAAAAGTGAGGTCACATTTTGAGACAGTGAGAGATGTTTGGGGTTGGTATTTTTATTTATTGATTCATTTTACTTGGAAAAAGTGTCTTATGCTCAGTATTTGATAAAAAAAATACAGTAGAATTGTGAAATATTATTACAATTTAAAGCACCTGTTTTCTGTTTTTAGCGTTTTCTATTTTATTATATTTTTAAATTTATCTTCAGTGTCACATGATCATTCAGAAATCATTATAATTTGCTTTTATATAATTATATAATAAATATAATTCTAGATAGATCGATAGATTCAGTGCAATATTACAAAACATACAATTTTAATATTACACAAAGACAATGCAAGTAAATACAAAATGCAGTTTTTAAATGATGATTTCATTTATTAAGGGAAAAAAGCTGTCCAAACCTACCTGGCCCTACGTGAAAAATTAATTGCCCCCTCCTGTTAAATCATGAAAGAACTGTGATTAACCACATTATTTTAGAAAGCGGAGTTAAATGTCACTAGCCAAACCTAAGCCTGATTACTGCCAGACCTGTTGAATCAAGAAATCACTGAAATAGAACCTGTCTGACAAAGTAAAGCATGCTTAAAGAGTAACACATCATGCCGCGATCTAAAGAAATTCAAGAACAGATAAGAAAAGCAAATATTTGACATGCATCAGTCTGGAAAGGGTTATAAAGCCATTTCTAAGGCTTTGGGACTCCAGCAAACCACAGTCAGAGCCATTATCCACAAATGGAGAAAACTTGGAACAGTGGTGAACCAGGAGTGGCCGGCCTACCAAAATTACCCCAAGAGCACAACGACGACTCATCCAGGAGGTCATAAAAGAACCAAGAACAACATCTAAAGAACTGCAGGTCTCACTTGCCTCAATTAAGGTCAGTGTTCACGATTCAACAATAAGAAAGAGATTGGGCAAAAACGGCATCCATGGGAGAGTTCCAAGGCAAAAGCCATTGCTGACCAAAAAGAACACAAAGGCTCTTCTCACATTTGCCAAAAATATCTTGATTATCCCCAAGACTTTTGGGCAAATATTCTGTGGACTGATGAGACAAAAGTTGAACTTTTTGGAAGGTGTGTGTCCCATTACATTTGGCGTCAAAACAACACAGCATTTCATAAAAAGAACATCATACCAAAAGTCAAACATGGTGGTGGTAGAGTGATGGTCTGGGGCTGCTTTGCAGCTTCAGGACCTGGACGACTTGCCATAATTGATGGAACCATGAATTCTGCTCTTTATCAGAAAATCCTGAAGGAGAATGTCTGACTGTCAGTTTGTGACCTCAAGCTCAAGCGCACTTGGGTTATGCAGCAGGACAATGATCCCAAACACACCAGCAAGTCCACCTCTGAATGGCTCAAGAAAAACTAAATGAAGATTTTGGAGTGGCCAAGTCAAAATGCTGTGGCATGACCTTAAACAGACCATTCATGCTCGAAAACCCTCCAGTGTGGCTGAATTAAAACAATTCTGCAAAGAAGAGTGGGCCAAAATTCCTCCACAGCGATGTGAAAGACTCATTGCCAGTTATCGCAAACGCTTGATTGCAGTTGTTGCTGCAAAGGGTGGCACAACCAGTTATTAGATTTAGGAGGCAATTACTTTTTCACGTAGGGCCAGGCAGGTTTGGACAGCTTTTTTCCCTTAATAAATGAAATCATTATTTCTAAACTGCATTTTGTATTTACTCGGGTTATCTTTGTGTAATATTAAGATTTATTTGATTACCTGAATCATTCAAGTGTGACAAATATGCAAAAAATTGTAAAAATAAATAAATAAACAGGAAGGGGCAAAAACTTTTTCACACCACTGTAGACAGACAGACAGACAGACAGACGGATAGATAGATAGATAGATGGACAGACAGACAGACAGACAGACAGACAGACATACAGACAGATAGATAGATAGTTTAAAAAATAATAAATATCTTTTGCACCATTAAAAATGTCTGTACTATGACATTTCAATGTGCCCTTGCTATATATATATATATATATATATATATATATATTTAAAAGCACTAATCCCAAACTTTTTAACTGTAGTGTATATAAACTTATTTATGAGAAAAAAAGTTGCAATTGTGAGATGTGAGATATGAATTAAAAAATGAAATAAAGTTGTAATTACAGGAAAGTCACAGCTGAGCCTTTGGAAACAGGCTTCCACAGATACATTTCTAAATCTAAAGAGAATCATCTTGAAATAAATTCATATATATTTGTGTATTTTTGTACAGTTTTAAAAGAGAAATCATTTATTATTTCTTAATCTTAAAATAATGTAGAAATAAACAGCAACTGCTCTTGCAGCACCTAAGAGTTGTCCAGTTTAAAAACCCTCACTCTATTAAATTCCATGAGAGGCGCAATGTCTGAAGTTTGTGTTCAAAGGTTCTCGCATGTTTCTTTTTCTAAATCCTACGAAACATGAACATTCTAAAACAGTCCATTTCCTTCACTGGCACATCAAATCATGAAACGCATCCCGCATGGACAGAAGCCAAACACAACCTTGACCGCCTCTGTGCTTCAAAAGGCTCAGCGCTAAATGTTTAAATAGAAAACCGATGCAGTGTCACCAGGAGAAAAGTTATCACGTTTCTAAGGCCGAGAACCGACAGGGGCCTGTGTTAAATCTTTGGAAGACACCAGAAGAACTTGGGTTCAACGAGTCAGAATGAGAGCGACATTGTGCGAGCAGTGGAGGAGGACGATGAGGTACGACCACTCGTTTTACACTTCAGAGGAGAAACCAGCCTCCCAGGGTTCCAGGAGAACAGACTGGAAAAGGTAATACTAGTATACGGCCCATGCCTTGATTTATACCTCCCTCCTTTCTACAAGGCTATTAAGGGTAAGACAATATTTTCATATTGTTTTATTAAACACCATGTGGGCTTATTTATTACCCCAGCCCCAAGACGGCCGTAGCCGAGGCTGCAGTCATTTACAGTGGTCATGCCCTACTGAAAGGGCCCATTGAAGCCCCATTAGGAGGGAAAAAAGAGATCTAAATGGATATACTGCATTAGGCAGGCCTGGATAATGCTGGCTTATGGGTTATGTGAGTGTTTGTGATTTTTTTTTCGACATGTCAGCAAAAGATTCTCACTTTATTCATCATTACTGACATACAATGGGCTTTACATAAGCTTTTTTTAATTAGGAAGCAAGTCAGAGCGGTTTTCTTTGAGTTAGAGCCAGAAATGGCACGAACAGTAAAACATATGTCAACAACAACTTTAAAATTTTTAAACACAAATATGGGGAAATATAAATCCTGCATTGCATGAGTGGCCTGCGGTGAGACCCCTGCACTAAAGGCAATTCCTCTAAGACGATTAAATAATATAGAATTGTTTGAGGTCTTTAAAAGCAACTGATCCCAGACATATAAATACTCTAACTGTGACGGCTAATAATCCAGAATCAACAACTATTAGTGTCAATTAGTTCATATTCTTAGGCACATCAAGGAGAGTATAATAAAAGCATGAACTCTAATAAATCCCTCTCACCTCTCCATTATACACTCACCCACACAAAGATCTATGCCAACTTATTTTAATGATTCATAAGGAATTAGCATGCCGGCAATTAGCACTTTCTGAATCATTCATGTTCTGTGCTCTAGGACAATCTCACTGTCATTCCAGTCTGCTCATTCATTCTAGCTGTTAATTTATGTGTGAGTCTGCAATACAGAATTCTGAATACAATACAGGATTACCTTTAAATAAAGTATCATGCAAATGCTTTTTGGATGTGGAAAGAGCAAGAAAATAGCATGGGAATACCATGGTACACTGATGGGTATCTAGTGGTACCATGTAAATAAAGCATGTGATTATGCAAAAAAAGTAAATTATGCTATATTAATATATTAGCCTAGTGCTGTCAAAATATTATTTGATATAGTGCTGTAAAAAAAAATATTTAACACAGTTGGTGCAGGGGTGGAGCAAGGGTTGGCCACCCCACTCACATTTCGTTTTACTTGACAAGAATTGCGTTTATTTAGATGCAGTCTTTACAACCACATCAAACAGGAGACTATTCAGACACGCACTCCACTTTACCTTAGTGACAGGTGCTAGACAAACGTGTGTGGAAACAGTACAGGTGACAAGGCAGCTTCAGCAATACAACAGTGAACTGCGGTCATATGTCACTAAAAACAAATTTTCCTGTCCTGCCTGCCATTATACTGTGTTCGTAGTGCGTACTCTTCAACAAATACAGCGACGCATGCTGTAGCCTGTATCATTTCATATTAAAGCGCGAATTAATCGACGAGCATGCGTGTCAGATCTGTGTCACATTCAGCAGTGGCAGCTCTTAAAGTAATATCAACCAAATAACCTAATAACTAGCTGCTGTAGTGTCTGTTAACCAAAGAACAAAAGAGAAAAAGAGGAAATCAATAACTCACTAATTTAGAATTTAGTGTTTGATAACTTTATTCAATTTCTATACTGTATATTTCCTACTTGCTGAAGGGCACAGGTAAATATTACATTTATTATAATGGGCTTATGGGAAGATTGTTTTTAGTTCACTTAAATTAGAAGTTGTTATTTTTTTATCTAATAAATGTTCAAATTGAAAGCTCTCAATTCTACTGTAATGTTGAATGACTGTAGTCAATGGTTAAATATTAGGGAAAAAAAATTCCTAGAGACATCAGTAGAATTGGTATCAGTCAGTGATACTCACATTCAGTCGTAAAAAAAGATGCAAATTATTGCAATATAGGCTCCCTTTTTTTGTTTTTGATCACAAAATACAGTCAAATTGAACATAACTGTGTTTTTGAATATATTTTATAATGTAATTTATTCCTGTGATTCAAAGCTGAATTTTCAGCATCATTACTCCAGTCTTCAGTGTCACATGATCCTTCAGAAATCATTCTTAAATGCTGATTTGATGCTCAAGAAGCATTTTTGTATTTTTGTGGAAACCATGATTTCTTTTCCCAGTTTTATTGATCAGTTTAATTATGTTCCTTGCTGAATAAAAGTATTTCTTTTAAAACAGATAATAATAATAATAATAATAATAGTTTAACATCAATAATGTAAGTAGCAAAGTTTATTTAGTCACATCTTAAATAAGCACAAAATCTCATTTGCAGTGTCAACTGGTTGCGAAATACACACTTTTCTGTGATCCCAACCCCCCCACCTGTCAGATCTATCACCAGTCCTTGTTCCGGTATCTCATAATTTACAAATTAAGCACTGCCGATAACATATTGTCTACTGCAGGTTTTAATGAGGTAATGTGGCACAAAACACAGCCAGAGGCTTATTGAGCAAATAAAGTAGGTGAAAAAGAAAATCAACAGTGAGAAAGAGAGAGAGAGGGAGATAGGGATGGATGGAGGGAGGAGGCTCATAATGGCGAGACAAAATGAAGAGCCTCCTCCTTTGGCCCTGTTCTCAACATCAAACAATCGAGCCGCCCCGCTGACTGCTAGAGCAACACTTCTGTCAAAACAACTCAACACCTCGTTCCTCTGCAGATAAAGAGAGGGATACAATGACGGGCAACCAAATTCATCCCTTACAAACCTCCAAGACACGAAAGCCGTCTAACCCTGTCAACAACCGAGGAAATCTCTATTTTTCCAGGGTCTTTTACAGGCATCCTTTAATGGGCTAATTATTCTGCGAGGCCGGAGCTACAGACAGGTGTGTGAAAAAGATGAAAAGGAGGAGAAGGTCCAGCTGACTGCCTGTTCTACGCTGGCAGGCCTGTCATATTTCCTGTTGTACTGACAGATCAGACGGTGCAGAGACGTGCTCTTCCATGTCTGGGACCAGAGCAAAACAGCTGCCACTGTTCTCTAGATGAGCTCTGTCAGTCACCGGTGCCTGCTGCCTGTCATTGACAATACTACATCTGCAACAGTCACAAGGTGACAGTCAACAAATATACGTACATGTATGTCTGCCAGTGTGTACATGACATTTTTCTATGTTGAAGTAGTGGGACAGAGGAAAGGGGGGTTTCATTGCACTGTGGAGGTTGTACAGTAGGTATGTACGTACACTGTTTTAAGTAATTAAAAACTTAAAACAGCATTTTTTATTATTATTATCACCTAATTGTAATACAATGTGAAGCATCTGGTGACTGATTCATTTGTTAGGAATAAATGAATAATAATACATTTTGAACTAATTAAATAAATAAATAAATAAGCATAATATAAAGTAAGATCATGAAAATAACAATGACATCTTTGAAGATCAGAAATTAAACTCATAATGCAATATATACAATTATATACAATAATACAATTGCAAATTATAAAAAAATAATTAGACATTAAAAAACTAATAAAAATTGCAAAAATAAAATTATATATTTTTTTATTGCAATTAAAATGAAGATTGAACATATACTAATAAAAACTATTTTTAAAATATTAATAAAGACTATAATAGTATCACAATGATAGTAAAATAACACTGTTGTGAGTACTATCTTAGAAATACGCAATGCATTGGCTAATAAATGTAAAAAATCAGTCAGTCAACCTGTCTTGTCTGTGTCATGTCCTGATCCCATTCCTCTCTCTGTCCTCAATTATTTCCTGTCTTTTTGTACAGTCCAATTTATTAAAAGACAAAAATCTCTAAATATAAATAAAGCAAATGAGTCTCTATAAGGTAATAAAGCAACAGAGATAACTTCAAATGTGGTCAAATCCTCAGAACAGATGAACACCACCCACCACACTTTGCATGCTGATAAACTTTATCTCAGTAATCCTTGGCTGGAAGACAAACAAGTGTTTAGTATAGATTTTCTTTATAAGTGACAAGCTAATTATGACGCTACGCCAGTGTGTATTAGCAGAGTCCCATTTAGCCTTGATAGCATCGCTATTGCTAATGAACAGTGCGGGCGAACCTCTCCTCACCACATTACAACTAATTCAGAAAACTCCATTCCCTCGCCACAATATTAAACTGCTCTCTGAAAGTATGAGGGTGTATGTAGTACTTGGAACTACAGCAAGAAAAAAGCCCTGATTTTGAGGAGAAAAAAACTAATGTACTAGAGCAAATGAACTTGGAGGAAGATGGGCCAGGTTGGATTTATGGGTATTGATTTTGTTCAGTTCAGCTACAGGTCACCCCGACACTTATGAGAGGCGGATCAGATAAGAGTAAAACTGCTACACGCAGCACTGAAAGACGGAGCTGCCATGCACTACTAATGAGGGCACGAACTTTGAACTTGTGCCAATCTGAATACATATTCTGAAGCACTCAAGAGTGTGGATTCACTCATAATATGCTTTGAAAAAGAAAAGCATGAATTTCCATACTGGTCGAGGCTAGTTTATCCTGGTTATTGCTAGTTTGGCGCTGAAGTAGCTGGTCGACAAGTATAACCATTCTGGGATCTGTTTCCGTACAACAACATAACTCACTGTTAAAGGATTAGTTCATTTACAGAATAAAAAATTCCTGATAATTTACTCACCTCGATGTCAGCCAAGATGTTCATGACTTTCTTTCTTCAGTCGAAAATAAATTAAGGTCTTTTAGGAAAACATTCCAGGATTTTTCTCCAAATAGTGGAATTCAGCAGGGACCAACGGATTGAAGGTCCAAATTGCAGTTTCAATGCGACTTCAAAGGGCTCTACATGATCCCAGTCGATGAATAAGGGTCTTTTGTAGAGAAACGATCAGTCATTTTCTAAAAACAAAATTAAAATGTATATGCGTTTTAACCACAAATGCTCGTCTTGCACTAGCTCGACTTCACGCATTACATAATCACGTTGGAAAGGTCACAAGTGACGTAGGCAGAACTACCGACCCAGTGTTTACAAAGTGAACATGCAAAGAAAGTCAAACGTCCTTTACAAAAAAGGTAAAACAACAATGTCGGATGATTTTGAGGTTGGAAGAGAAAATGAGATGGAGTTTTTCATCCTATCCTGCCTTTTTGAACCGAAGTACACAGACAAAAAACTATCCACGCGTGACCTTTCTAACGTGATTATGTAATACGTGAAGTCGTGGACACACATCGCAGAGCTAGTGCAAGACGAGCGTTTGTGGATAAAAAGGATATTCAAAAACGAAAGTAACGTTAATCCTCTGCGTCTTCAGCGGCTCAGATGTCGGGAGTAAATGACGACTGCTATGTTCATTATTACATCCAACAACAAAACACCTCAATTGCTTAATCGGAGACATCTTGTCTTCCCCTGCACCGGAGTCGACACAATGGCAGACAGCTCTCAGCTCACTCAGGGCGGGGCTAAGGTAAGACGGCCTTGTCAATCAACTATCGTGGGAGTGGGTCTGTGCAGAACTACGTCATTCTGACAGGAATCTCAGAACAGCCTGATTTGAAAAAGGGTATTTTAAAATAGGGATTTAAAAAAAAAAACACTGGGTGGATTTTTATCATTATAGGGTGGATGTGTACACACACTTCACATTTATGTTAAAACAACATGTAAAGTGAATTTTGCATCCGATGACCCCTTTACTATTACAGATACACACACATACACACATTCATTCACCTCCCCACCCCCGATCCCTCGCCTCCGTCGCTTTGAACCGCCAGCCTGACAAGCGGGTCTGTGACTAGCGCCGGGAAATGGCTGCATGTCTGGATGGCTGCTTGCCAGAGCTGGATTACTTCCCCTGTTGCAAAGTCGTGTGTCTATGGTGTATTATGTGCTTTTGTTGCTGAGGTGTTTTTCCTGTTCTCACACTGTACTCCCCAAGGAGCATAGTCTGGGGGTTATTTTTTTCTCCTTACATTCCTCATGTTATGCTGTATTTTTCTTCAATTCCCTGTCTTCCTGTCCTGTCTACCCCATTGTCATATATGTATGTTGTGTATGGACAGGTTGATGGCTTATTTCGCTGGTACTTGTGACTAGTGACAATAAAGGGCTACTACTACTACTACTTTCAAACTATGGTTTTAGGAAACTCAAAACAAGTGACATTTATTTATATATCCTTTTATACAACATAGATGGAAATAAAGAGAAAAAATAACAGTGTTAATGTTGCAAAATTTATCTCTGCAGAAAACAATAGTGCCATTATTTAGCTCAATTTAGTTCAATGTTGATTCATTTCAGTTCAGTGTTGCAAAGTTCATCAATTAGGCTATGAATTGACTTCAAAGGCTTATAGAAGACAACAGTTTCATTACTCAATAGTCAACCTATGTTGGTAACAATTTGTGACCGTAGTTGGTTAATGATACTTTTATGAAATGCACCCTTGTTCAGCAAAACTTGTTTATGCTTGCTTATGCTGAAGGATAGTTTATGTTGATGAGGCTAATTGCCCAAGGAAGTCTTGCTAGAACATGCTAGAGACCAACATCCCAAATCGGTGGGAAAAGACTGAAATTACATACTGTACTTCCAGGGCGTCCCACAGCATCCAGGCAACTGCCATTTAGATGAATGGGATGGTTAACGGATAGCCATCTCCAGGTATCACAGACCTCCTTAAGGTGAACCAGCACCATGATCAGACATTGATCATTTCCTCACTTTGTAACTGCCACCAGAAAAGATAGCTGCTCGGAAGACATGTATGTTTGCATTTTAATGAATGCAAAATGCATAGTTTAACCTTTAAAGAGGTGGAGGTGTCTCCCACAGCAGGAGATATGATTCATGGAGCTCCACGAGACTGGTCAGGAGATGTGTCTTCCTGCCTGGTTGACAAAGTACAGGCCAGCGGCTGCATTGTGGAAGGTTAGTCATGGTAAATTTGAAATGACTTGACCTCTCCACCCTCGCCAACATGTAGAACATTCCCTGTGGCTCGTCATCTCTCCACTGAGTCAGAAACAATTGAAGCATTGTGACAAAAGCACGACGGAAAATGAAAATAAATTATTACTTCTGTTTAGTTTCATTCATCTAGGTAGTCTGGTCAATACCAGCATGAATTCAAACAACAGCTTCAAGACCCTATTCATATTTGCACAGGAGTTTATTTGATTTGGTTTTATTCCAGATGAAAAATAGCATCTCACTCATACCTGAGAGTCCAAGTCAGCAAGTATAGTTCAGTGAGCTTACACAAGCAAATTCACATCTCCTCAAAGTTTAATTCCAGATCTCTGAAAGAACGATGGAGCAAAAAAAGTAATTTGTCAAAGAACAAGTTCAATCATCTTTGTAGTCAATCACAAGATGTACTGTACCTTCACCGTCTTCTGTCCAGCAGAAAGGTTGTGTTTAAACCTCCAACGTGAGGTGTAGCCCAAAACAGAGAAATTACAACAACTGGATCCTCTAGTGTTGGGAAAGCCCTGCTTTTACTTGGATGTTTGACACACCAACACAAGAAAAAGTGTAGCAATGTGACCTTGAAGCTCTGGCTTTATAAATTTCACCACCCTTTGATCAAACAAGCAGCCTCGAGAGCTGATACGGCGAAAGAACCATCCCCATTTATCCCTGTTATACTGTGACTGTGGTAGTGTATCATGACAGCTAGAGGAACTTAATCTTGAGATTCACTCACCTTTATAATAATGCAAGGTCAGAAATTTGAACTGAAGTTTACAAACTTAAACTTTATTCTATCAAGAGCGCTAATATGAGAAATCATCAGCATGAATTATTAAAGAGCTCTGATTCATCAAGTCTTTCCAGTGGCTCCCTTGAGCATCTTAATTACAGTGCATTTATAATGATTTCTGGGATAATGCAGATCAAAGATACAGAGTCAGAACTGAGGACTTAAGGGGCATTCGCACTGACAGCGTTTAAATAGCTAGAGTTGGTAGCTAGAAAGCGGTCGTATTTGACTACAGTATCAAAATACAAAAAAATTAGCTGACTGATAATTTACAAACTAATAAAATATAAAGATAAAAAGAGATCAATTTCAAAACAACCAGTAATGTTTTGCCATGTATGCCACCACTTTTATGCAAAAATGTTTATGGATTGATTATAATTCTAACAAACACATTTCCAGCTTAAAAAGTATTGTTGAGCTCTGATTTGATGAACCCCATTCAACTCTGTAAAATCATGCCTCATCGAATTGCGAATTGGGAAAATACTTTTGATCGCCTTGTTGCCAATTGCCAAAATAAAATATGTTGTCATAAAACACTAAAATGAAAATTAAACTGCACTAGTCAACATTTGAAGTGGATCAAAACCTTTCATCAAAGTTGTCCTAAAACCAAAATGCGTTCCTGTTCAACTTTGATGAACTTTTTTGATTCACTTCAAATGTTGACTACTATAAAATAACCAAACAAAAACTAAAATAAATATAAAATTGAGAATTACTATTGAAAATTGGGAAAAATCCCTTTGCTGCAAATTGTCATCAGAGTGAACATCCCTCAATGAACTGATTCTATAGCACAGGACGGGGTGTAAGAATTTACAAATAAGGTCTACAAATAAGTGGCGCACCAATGTCATTCAGCCAGTGCTGGACTCCATGGGGAAGTCTGGCCTAGTCAGTAAACATTAGTAAACTGAGGGAGCAAATCTTGCAGTGTGGAGCCGCTGTTCTTTGCTTTATTTTCTGTCAAAGTAATGCAGCTTTTCTTTCAGGCTCTCCCGAGAAACATCATGATGAGAAGGAACAGTATTGTGAGAGATGGAGAGACAAACACACTGATTTTCCATTCCCTCTGTCTCCCTGTGGGTCTCCACATGGTTGTCTAGCCAGAAAGCCGCCACATTGTCCGTGTGAAGTGAGAGGATGAAGATGACTGGAAAGGTCAGAGGAAGCAGTGCATGTCATCTCGAGAGAAAAACACAGTCGGCAGATAGTGCTAACACTCCGTTTGGCATTTTGCAATTGACGGCAATGTAGCTAACAGCCCACTGTAACCTTGGTGAACTGATATGATTGACAAGTGACTCAGCAGAGCCAATGAACAAATAAAACATTACAGTCTCTGTAATATTTTATATTCTATTGTAATAAATGGCATGCTACATATTTACTAAGTATTTTTTTGAAAGTATGACGTATGCCAAACATATAATGTATAATGCACAGTATGCAAGTTTTCCCAGACCTATTACATTTACTAAAATATGCATTTTACAACTACAAACACACTGAGCAGTATACTGTATCCCATGATGCAATGTGATTGACTTGAACTTCCACTTGCAGTGTGACAAATGTAAGCAATATCAACTGCAGTTTTTATCTTCCTCATACTTGTTTGTAAACCAAATTTGTCACAAAACTGAATTAGAAAGTATTATTATAAAAATAATAAAATTATAAATAAAATAAAATAATTTGTCACAAATCTGTATTGGAAATATGATAATTATTATCATCAATCATCATCAAAATGACAATAAATAAAATAAAATAAATGAAAATAGCATGCTGTATACTTTTTGAAACAGGCTGCATACTAGTTCACATGCTATATTTTAAGCATTAGCCATTATACCGTATATAGCTGACAGTATGCAGTAAGCATGCAGCCACTGCAATGTTCACGTAGTCCTGATTACGAAGCGCATTAATTGTGTTGTCATGCATATTTGTAAATCCCAATTGAATTGACTTCTGCACTGCAGCGGTTTCACAAGAGCAAGTACATGAATATAAACAGTGCACGTTCAAATATCTAAAGCCATATGATAAACCAGAACAGAAGGAAACTTCAGAGAATGTGTTTTTCCATTTTCTGCAGTAAACTTTTGATCTTTCCCCTTATGACAGCAAATAAATCAGGGGCCTGATCCTGCCTGAGACTTTCCTTTTGTAGCTCAGAGCAGAGGCGTTGATTGCTTTCATGGTTATTTGTTTTTCAAAACACTCTACTCTTACCTGCCCTGTTCAATACTGTCTTACATTAGTCTGGTACAGGCAGTTCAATGCTCACCACAGCCAATATGAAAATGGCTACCCTATAGGAAGTAGTAGGTTAGGACATGGGGTACAGGTACGGTGATCAATCATACTGTACAAAAAGATGACCGTTTATTGTAAAACTTAACCTGTCAGTTAATCAAAAATTTGAAAAGCCCGCTTAGTAACTGCTATGAAGTAATAAACCAGAAAGTGATGATAAATGTTCTGTTTGACAGGGCAGTAACACTGTGGCAGATCTAAACTTCTAAACTGTCTAAAATATCCTTACTTTAAAAACTAAACCTAAGATTCAAGAGTCCTACTGGTGATGGATTAACTTGAGTCCATGATGTTCCAGGTGATTTTCTGTGGGACTCAGCTTTTCATCCTGGCTTGATTGTTCTCCTTTTAAAGTTCAATTTTCAGTAGTTTGGACATCACAGGCTATAAATCCCAAAGAACCAAACATGGATTATCCCACATCCCACTCTTCTAAACAAACTGTTACCTAAAACTCTCACAACTGTAACATAATTTCGCATAATGTTAGTTTACTAAATGCTTAAAGGATAGTAGACGCAAAATAAAAATTCTGTCATCTATTTTTAAGTTCCAATGTAACAGGAGTAGCAAAGTAGCAACAGGTATTTTCTTCCATATATGGCAGGGACTTGGTTCTAACCATCGGTTGGTTGATTGGATGAAAATTGATGTCGTCTGCAAGAAAGAGGTGGGGTTTAATCTAACTAAATGATAGGAGAAGTCTGGTATACATTACCAAAGAGAAATGTGATGTTTTACTGGAAAACCAACATTTTGAAAAAAAGAAACATGCACAGTTTAATAAGTTACAATAAGATATGGGAAACAGGGATAAGTTTCATTTAATGCCAAGTATTAAAAAATAAATTTTTATCCATACAATGAAAGGTAACTGGGTCCAAAATGACATTTCACCTCTTTAATTTTTACTGTGTGGACAAAAAACAGCCATTTATTCAAACTACATTTTTTTGTGTTTAAAGTCATAATTGTTTGGAACAACATAAAGTAAGATGCCAGAATTTTCATATTTCCATTATCCCTTTAAAACTGCGCAACCTATGTAATCGAGGAAGCTGAAATTCGCCACAAAAATAACAATCTACAGTATCCACAGGACACATTCTTTAATTTTTTTCGCAATTGTGGTCATTTCAACCCAGACGATTGGCACTTTCTTCCTCTATACATAGACTATTCACTGCAGAAAAGTGGAAAAATATAGAGGAGCAATGCAACTGGTACAGATTCAAACCTGCATCCCACAATGATTGTTATGTGTCAAGCACATTGTTCATGCATCCTGAAATTATAACCTGCATCCAGAGCTCTACAATAGCTGTAATAGAACAGCATCCCTCCCTGCTCTCTCTCTGCGCCCACAGTGACGACCCTTATTTCGGTGCTCGCGAGCTCTAGAGTCTCTTTAATTAAATCTGCGAGTCTGAGTCTGGCATCGGGCCGTGTGACTCTGGCAGGTGGGCTTGAAATTTCCTCTGTTGCCAAGGTGAAACAATGTGACGCTGTGGGGGCGCATTTTCATGATGTGCTGCAAGTGGCATATGGACGTATTAAAAGAGGCCGCGGAGGCCGACTGTACGACTAACCGCAGCGAAATGGCTGCAGGAGAGATAACAGGTCCCAGCGCCTCTGCTGAGAGGAAGTCTAGGCCAGTTGATGTTAATTGGATGAAAGAATGAGCACGTGTGTCTTTGGGAACTGGGGAAAGGCATCACATTTATCATCTCTACAGGAAGTGGAGCTGGTATTGAATGATTGGTATTGAATGATTGAAGCTGAATACAGCAAAATGATGGCTGCTTGTTAAAATCTACAGGACAGCCACATAAAGGAAGGCAGATTCTACGCATGGCAGGAGGGATATGTAGGGAACACAAGCTCTATGCAATCAATGCAGGCAGTAAATTACAGCAAAAGTTGCATGGCTGCTTGTTCATAAATGAACCTGACAGCAAATTACAGGACAGCCACATAAAGGAAGGCAGATTAGCTGACTTGGCTTGAGTATGTGGCGTAGTTAAAAATTGGTTAGGATGTTGAGTATGAAGTAATCAGCGCTCTGTGATTGGACCACAGGGCAAGACAACACTTGCTCATTACTCCGAATGTTGATATGATGATTATTAGCTCATATTAAAGACATTAGAAGTAATCTCAGAGGGCCTTGACTTCCTTCTCTGCAGGCAAGCCTGCGGGCTTGCCGCCACGACCCTGGGGCGTCTGATGTGTCTGTCGGAGGTGCCGCCTTCGGGCTCTCCTCTGCTGTTATCCCTGCGGTGGTTCTCCTATTATGTTTGGGGCCCGATAGCAATGCCCCACACACAATCTTACATGGAGGAAATGAACATCTTCTTTATTAAAAATTCACGCTTTGTCTTGATCTGTTGTCTTGATCTGCTGTTGCTTCAAAAAAAATGATGTGTGCTGATCCAAAGTGCATGTTGGTTTTTGAGTCTCTATATGTTGTGTCTTCGTTTTGCAGCTTTGTGAATTTTAAAAAAAAAAAAAAAAAAAAAAAAAAGCTGTGAATGATGATAATATAGTGTAAATGTTACAAATCTGAATCTAAAAAGAAGTAATGATATCTTTATTATGTGTTTCAGGATGTGCCAATTTGCATATTGACTTATCTGATATCACACTGTGTTTACTGAATCATATTAACAAGCATTCTCATTTCCATAGGTTCTAGGTCTTCAGCTAAAGCGGTTCAGTGCCATGAAAAGCACTGTCTGCATATCTAAACAGCAGGCCGAGCTTTAGGAGGCTTTTGCATTAAACTAGAGCAGAGTGGATTTCGGAGAAGCACCTGAGGACATGAGGGTGTTTGTCGTGCCTTGAGCTCTCGTGTATGAATTAATTAAATTTTCAACAGATGGACAGGGGAATCCACAATGCCTTGGGAAATTACAAGCCAGAGCTTTGATTGTAATTTAATATTAAAAACAAGCTAGGTAACCTTTTTTGCAGATATTTTTTTGTTGTTGCCTAAAGGTGTATTCAATGAGTGCAAATTTAAAAAAAAAAGTTTTACATATAAAGAAATAAATATTACTTTTGAGAAACAATTAAAGTGATGAAGACTCCAGTCTGTAAAGTAATAATGTTACTAACAAAATAAGAAAACAATATACATGCATAAATCACTAATAATCCATGAAAGATTGTGGATTTCTGGAGGTGTCTAATATTGTGAAAGACAAGACAGGGTGAAATCGGATACTCTCTGGGTAGGTACTTCTTTTTAAGTAATTACTTAGCAACCATTAAAAAGTATGCTCTCTATAGTATAAATATGTTTTGTATGAATGTAATCCGCACTTACTACATTCGTCATGTTATATATTGAAAGTGACGTGACATGTAGCCAAGTCTGGTATCTAGGGATGCCACAATTCTCAATATAATAGCCTAATGAACCATTCAGTACGACATCCACGGTTCAATGCATGCTTGTGAATTGCATTTTTGTTTTTGTTTTTGCATTTAAATAATTTCTGTGTGTTATATTTCTCTTTGCATTTTGCTTTTAAGTAAAATGAAGAAAGAGTATTGCAATGAAAAAAACAGCATTTTTTTCTCCTTAACCTCTTACTTTTCCTGCTGCCTAAACATAACAAAAAACAATGATGTGCCAAGCCACAGAACCAAACCGAATCGAAAACCGTGGTTAAAAAAAACTAAGGAATGCATTGAACCATGGGCTAACTGTATTCTTGCATCCCTAATAGTAACCCATACTCCGAATTTCTTCTCTGCATTTAACCAAGTACACACACACACGCAGTGTTTCCTACCGGCACTGGGAATCGACACGCAACCTTTGGGTTACAAGTCTGACTCTCTAACCATTAGGCCACAACTGCCCTTTAGTTGTCACTGTCATGTGACCTACCACCATCAATCCGATGCTTCACATCTATTCACAAATCCTCTCCCATAGCCTTACGGGACAGTAAAGTGTCCACTGGATGTGCACTTCTGAATCTCGCTGTAAATAGTAGGTCACAAGGATACTTTTTGCCTACTGTTTTATGAATACTGTTAATTTGGACATAGTACTCTCTTCACATACTGTTTTAAACTGTTTTAGAAGTATGCAATTTCAGATGCAGCCAGAGCGAAAGATACAAAGAAACCAAACAATAAGTAACTGTCATAGTAAACTTCATGCATCCAGGCCAATAGGTGTCAGTATAAAATCTAAGACCACTGGGGGCAAAGGAGAGTTTGTGACTAAAGTGTATGGCCTTTAAAGGTGCTGTATGTAGGATTTTGACTCTACTAAAGCATAAAAATACCATAATATGCTTGCAGATATTTAAGAAACATGCTAAGTTAACATACTTGTTTATCTGAAAAACAATGCTACAGTCAGTTATTCTCCTTTGAAAATGTGTCAATCCTACATACAGCACCTTTAAACAAAGTCTTTACTTTAAGTCTTCACCCCTGAATTTATTTGACAAGCCCACAGGGAATATTCCCATCCTACCAATGATGGATACAACTGAGATGTGTTTCCAAAATAAAATGTCATGTGTAGTAACTCGAAGAGTGACTGAAAACGCAGCAAGTTTTCAAACCTGTCTTCCAAGAGCCCTGCAGTCCTGACACATATGGCGTCTCTTAATGCACAGGCAGTGTGACGGAGCTGACTGCATCTCTGGATATGTGTGGAATCTTATGTTTACATAAGCTGAGCTTTCGAGTTTGACAGTGCGTTTGACTGTTCCCGCCACCATGAAGACAGCCCCCCCCCCCAAACCTCCCAGGCACAAATATGCCATGGCAAGACCGTACGAGGTGACAAGAGATGAGCAAGATGATTATTCTCATTCGCTTTCTCTTCATCCCTCCGGCAGAAGTGAGAGAGGACGACGTTTGGATGTTTAATCCACAATTAGTCACGCTGCAAATTGATTGCTGAGGGAAAGGGAGAGAAAAAAGCCTGGGATGAGCTTAGAAAATTGACATCATTATCACATTTCTCCAAGAAATAAAAGAGAATCATAATAAATTCCTTTTGTGCCTTTGTTGAGAACTGATATTCCCCTTTGAGGGACTGAGATGAGGACAAGATGAACCAGAGATTTGAAGAAACTGTAGAGAAACCACAAAGAGGTTTGATCATTATATAATTACAAGATCTGTATTAAAATGAAGAAAGACAATGACATGGAACATTAAAGAGCTATTACAAGTAGCAGAATTCTGCTGTCACATCGCTGACAGAATCAAACCTCTGAGGTTTCTCTTTGCATTTTCCACCAACTTTCGATACTACTTATCATGCATAAACTACTTAATTTGGTGCCAAAGTGACATTTGAAGGCCATGTAAGGGAAACAGGGATCCTATGCTGAGACTTGGCATGGTACCACAAAAAAAAAAAAGAAGTATCAGATCCAGTTTGGGTTCCAGGGACAATTCAGTCACCTTATATATGTATCCCAGCTTCTGTATGTTACGTAAGGAGTCTTGTGGTTGTGTAGCAGTGCAGAGGGCCACAGCGGGTTAGCTGTTGTTGGAAAAGTTTACCATGATGTTATGAACACTTGAAGAACTTCAAGTAAAACAAGAGGAAATCAGCTCCCTGGGACGAGTGTGTCAAGAAACAAGCAGAACCCTATGGTTGAGTGACACTGTATCCCTCCCGAGGTTCACTTCCTGCTGATTTCTCTTTCTTTGTTGCTCTCTCACTGGTCTTGTTAGAGTGTTGAGACACATTTCTTTTTAAAGTGCACTGTTTACTACGTACTACACTTACTAAATACTAAATGAAAGGCATTTATTCAAAACTCACAAAAAGATTTTAATTTCATGCTGACGTAAACACGTTTATGAAAATTATTCAAAAATAAGGTAAAATGTTTTGGGGTTATTCATAATAGTGTCAAAGACAGATGCTGTATATTTTAAATTTAAATTTAAAATTTTGTTTTATGGATTAAACTGTGTAAATCAATTTATTAACATTTGATTCAGGTAATCATAGTGTTGGCAGTAGCTGAAAAGTTCACAGTACCATAATGATTATGTTGTAGAAATGTTACAAAAAATATTAATGCTTAATTATGATAATTATGAGATTTTAAGTCATAATTATGACACAGAAAGTCAAAATGTTTATAAAAATTTGAAATTAAGAGAAAAGTAAATTATTTTGTTATAAATTTGTCAGCTTTTTTTTTTTTTAAAGGTGCCATAGAAAGGAAAACTGTATTTACCTTGGCATAGTTAATAATAACAGTTCTGTACATGGAAATGACATACCGTGAGCCTCAAACACCATTGTTTCCTCCTTCTTATGTAAATCTCATCAAAAGACCACTGAAAAATAGGCGAATCAGAACATAACACCGACAGTGACGTTACAGTCAGGATCACTAATAGTTACGCCCCCAACATTTGCATATACCCACCCATGTTCTAGGCCAGCCGAACCTGCACAGCCGAATCATCAGAAGTTCTGCAGGTATTGTGAAGAAACAAGCGAGGACAACAGCAAAATGGCAGATCATGGAAATAAATGTTATGTTCCAGGCTGTGCAGGGGATGTGAAGTCCAGGTATGAGTTGGTGTCTGTATTCAGAAAGGCATGGAAAGCAAATAACGCGTTCTAATAAAATAACGCGAGCCACTAAACTAAAAAGCAATCGTGCATTCGAAAGCAGTTTCAATGCCCCGCATATTAATAGCGGCTCCCTGATGCCCGCATTTTATTTAAAGTATAATTACCCAACAATATAACTGCGCAAGAAAGTCTTTAAATATATATTTTCCCTGTGTTTCCTTCCTGCTGTGTGAGCTACTGAAATGAGCCGCACTGTGAAACAACCAATCAGAGCAGAGCTCAACATTATTATTCATGACCCTTCCAAATAAGGTAATAACAGACCATTTCATTCTAGGGAGAAATCCTAGGGTTGTAAATGCACATGTAAAACCATTTCTGTAGAATTTTTGCCCTTACCTAAGCCACATACCTTCTATGTAGATATCAGAGAACAATTTAAAATATTGTATCAATGCATTCTATGGCACCTTTAATGTCGAAATTTGACTTATGTCATAATTTTGACTATTTACTTCATAATTGTAACTTTTTTTAGTCTTACTGTCTATGACTTTTTTAAGTCAAAGCAACAGTAACCATGAAGAGTGGAGAAGGTTACAAATATATAACAAATAGTATATACAAGTGTATACAAGAATACAGATTCTACACATTCTGAGACAAAAAGTCCTGTCCCCTAAATTTCTCAGAAAAAAAAAAAAAAAACCTTCACATCTACACTACTCCGCTGGCTTATAACTTAGTGCATGAGAGGTCAATAGTCCTCATCTTCTACTGAATGCCTGTAGTTTACTTTTCATCCAACAGGTCTTCTTCAGTCTCCATGGTCCACAAATTATAACTGCTTTACTGCTGCTGCTCACAAAACAGGGCAGAGGTTGCCACAGCAACAGTGAAGTCAGGGATGGACGCGCAGCTCCTATCGACAGATCTAAAATTGAACTTTCACCAAAATAGACTTCTTTCATGCTTGAGCTCCAGGGACAAGCGGGGAAGAAGTGTTGGTGGAACTTTTTTAAACAAGCCTCAGACATCCTGCAGGCCTGCCTCGCTTCGTCGCTTAACTTTAGTTTGCATAAGTCAAGAATGAAAGCGAGCAAAATACATTTTCTCAAACAAGCTTTACTTGAGTTCACAGACCTAAGAAGAGGCAACGTTTTGCAGCAGATTTGAGTGAAGACCTTCAAAACAATTGTTGGTTTGAGTAGTTTGGGCCCGAAGGTCAGTAGTGAAGAAACATCTGGTCATCTGAGCACAGAGCCTCTTTCTTTTCTTTCATAACTCTGAATAAAGGGAGGAGGCCTCAACAGTATGCGTTTATCTCTGAAACTAAATTAATTTTCATGTAGACTGCATGACCTTTCGATGCAGCACCCACTCTGTGTTCATAATAGCGTAATAACAGGCTAGAGGATCATAAGGCAACAAAACTAATCTAATATATACTAAATTCACTATTTAGAATTATAAATTGAATTATAATGAATTTAAAAAAAATCATAGCTAAAAAATATTAAATAATACTATGATATTAAAATTAATTGTCATGACACAATTCATGTAAATAAACTCATGTAACACACATGTACACACACACACAGGTTTATCTTCATTTCATAACTTCATCTGTAATTTTTTGCAAATAATATATATATAGCCTATAATTTAATTAATTCACTATATTTAGAATTAGTTAAAATAAAAGTAGCAATCAATGATATATTAAGATTAATTGTGATGATAAATTCACGTAAATAAAATCATGTAAATGCTTTCAAACAATAAGTTTGATTACAGCTTTTAATCAGCAGACCTAATTCAAATATAACAGAGTCGTGTACGTGTCTGTGTGTTCGTTTTAACAGCAGTTGAGAGGTTGGTGAGGGCAGTCGCTGCATGTCAGTGTGATGAAGTGTCTGCTAATTGTGAGGGATTAAAGGGGGGGGGTAGTCCGCCGCAGCTGCTTTCTGATGAGGAACGGTGCAGGTGTGCTGAGACGATACTGGGGTCTGTATTCATTCTCCTACTCACTCTCACTCTCACACACACTCACTGTTTCCCAGTGGTTCAGTCCACTAGGCTTGTCTGTCTTCAACATGCTAACGTGGCATACAGCTGCAGAGAGCAAACTAATGAGGGAGATGACAGCTGGAGACGCTATGAGCATGACTAAGAGACTGTGAGAAAGCGGAACATATACTGAGTAAGAGAACTGAGGTAAAGTTATATAATAATTTTAATCAGCACTAGCTGAAAGATTTCCAAGTTTCAGGAAAACAAGTTACAAGATTATTGTATGGTGCTGTCAAAGGTATTTTTGTCCAAGACAGGTATTTCTTATTGATCTACAGACTACATTTTAGTCACACTAACCAAAATGTGGTAAAATACCAAGGTCTTACCATATTTTTTGGAGATGGTACAAATATGATAGCTGTTCCTTGAAGTATTGAAGTACTGAATATAGTAATTAGGGGTAGGTGATATGAGGAAGATTATTATATATAAATAGCATGAGCAATTTAATAGCATGGCAACAGCGAATGCTATGTGCTATATATAATAATACTATTTTATACAATAACTAATCACTTTTGGATAATCCAGTGAATTAAATTCATCACAAAAGAAAGGTATTACATTTGATTATTTTCTCTTTTAAATCATCTTTACGATTAAATAAGATTATGCTGCCTCATATTGTTATTTAATAACAATAACATTTTGAGCAAATGAATTAACAAAACAGAAAAACTAATATAAAATATATAGCTTTAAATTCTCATTTTGTATGATTAATTATAAAAATAAAGCAATAAATTATTTATTTATTTATTTATTTAATAGTATGTATGTGTGTTTATTAAATATATTGCTGTATTTATTTAATTAATCCTGGCCCTGTCCAATGCCTAACTTCCTTAACAGCATAATAATATTACAGTATGTATAATTCAAACTCAAACTTCTGAATGAATAAGCCACATTCAAAGTCATAAAGTATCGGCCTATAACAAAATTACAATCTGACCATTACCGTAACATGGTACCACTCTGCAAGGACAACTAGTTAAAAAAAAACAACCCAGACAACTGCAATCCCTAACCCCATAATTGCTAAGAAGAGAACAAAATCCGTCTTGCTAAGAAATGGATGTGATCTGTTGTATAACAGTAACTTATCCATTAAACACATGATGGTACCACTATGTGAGGACATTGGGAAGACGGCAGGGCAACAATCCATTTAAGTAAAAGCTTTTATCTACAGATTAATCTTTCCTTCATCACTGTTTTCAAGTGTTGACACATGAATCGAACGGCTTACTCTTTATGAATTGCTACAATAAATGTAGAAGTGATCAATAAACAGAAGCCATTTGTTTGAGTAACAGTCTAAATGGGAGTTTGATATTTCCCGTCACTTTGAGTCAATGTACCCAAGATGCATGGTTACAGACACGAGGAGCTAGCAATCAGGCCAATTTCCCCCTATTCAAAGATATCCCACCCGATCGATTTCCTTCTGAGGGGAAAAAGAGAAAATGGCAGAGGGGGGCTGCACTTTATTCTTGTTTGATACCAAACAAACACTATTTTGACATGATGCTTTGTCATTAACCCAACTTCAATCCAGAACCCTGCAGCGTTTATATGATGTCTTGCCTGGAGCAAATTCTTAGGAAGATTTTCTAGGATCCGTGCCAGTCATCCAAATGTTCCCTCTCTCTCTATATGGAAAGCTATTGAAAAAGATTATATATTTTTCTCCCCAGGCTGCACGCTTTCCATCCATGGAAAAATCCAAAGTATGCCATGGCACCTGACTAAGAGAGAAGGACCTGAATATACTTTTAGGTATCTGCACTGTTGTGGGCCAGATTCAGCCTGGAATAACACTGGAACACAGATGTTTTCCATAGCGATACAACTCTATATAAGCAGTCCTTCCCATAAAAAATATTGATTTACACATAAATTTTTTATAAAAACATATAAAATTGAAAAATGAATTAATTTAAAATGTTTAGTTTACGAAATAGTCCCATAATTTATGTACTATACAGATTTTATTTTAAAGAAATTAATACTTTTATTCAGCAAGGACACATTAAATTCATCATACGTAACAGGAAAGGCATTTATAATGTTACAAAAGATGATTCAAATAAATGCTGTTCTTTTGAACTTTCTATTAATTAAAGAATTCTGTGAAAAAAATTAAAAATGTAATGCTGCAAATTCAGCCCTGCCATCAGAGGAATAAATTGGTGAGCATAAGTGGCTTCTTTTTTTTTTTAAATTTATGATTCTAGATTTTTAAATTGTAGTGTATTGTGTAAACGTTTATACATTTTAAAAACCATTTTATTTTTGCTACTTAAAACAATGCTGAGGTTGACTTCTCCACTGCATTGGGATTCACTCTATCATTACTAGGGTTGGGCGATGTCTACACAATTGGCATCGGACAATGTCTACAGTGAAACATCGCGATGGACGATGACATCGGGGGGCAGGAAGGGGGGGTGGGGCTCCCGAAGTGTGAATCCGTATTCAGAAAGGCATGGAAAACAAATAACGATTGCTAACGGTTGCCTGTTACTTTACAGTACATACAATTTCACTTACCACATTAACAAAATAAGGAGAGATGATCTTGTAAAATGTGTGGTTAAGTACTGTCACTCCATAGTATAAGCAGAGTACGTGCGATCGCAAATCTCGATAGTTAAAGTGACACTAAAAAGCGATCGTGCATTCAAAAGCAGTTTCAATGCCAGGCATAATAACGGCTCCCTGATGTCCACAATTTATATACAGCACCCAATGATATAACTATGAGAGAAAGTAGGCTATTGATATATATATTTTCCTCCCATCTCGTATTTATTCCCTTTAGGGGGTTCCGAACGGTACTGGGATGCAGCTGGATTGCAGAAGGGGGGGGGGGGGGGGGTCCCCCTGATAGACGATGAAGATGTCATCGTCTATCAGCTCAACCCTAATCATTACTCATTACACTCTTCCAGACTCTTATGACATCCGCCGCACAGACTCAGGCTCTGACAGAGTGCAAATCTCTTGCTAGAGGGCAATTACTACAGTACAGACAGATGCTGAAGTGCCTGAGGTGTACTTCTATCTTAATAGAAGCAAAATGCTTTCAAAGTGGAGGTGGGCAGAGCGGTGATGAGGAATGTGGGCAATCTTTCCAATCAAACCCTGTTGAAAACACCAGCCTGGTTTATGCTGGTTTGATTCTAGCACAGCTGTTGTTACCTAGCAAAAGGCTTAGGTGACAATCATCCAACACACAACCCACATCTCTATCGCTCGACCGCAACAGTTTCATAGGACTGCATCCACTATTATTGACAATGAATTGTGACTTACAGTAGCAGAGCTGCTCTTTTCAGCAGAGACCTGCAATACTTGCTCTCTGTTGATGTAGTAATTGGCTAGTTGTTTTGGGCGATGTAATGGCTCAACAGATCCAGCTCACACTATAAATAAATCTAAACAAAACATTTGACCTTTCACATGTGGCGCATGTGAATGTCAAAAAGAGATTAAGCCGAGCATGGGGTGCTGCGGTAATGAAGTCTGTGCTGCGGATGACAAAATTAATTAGCATCAGCAACTAAACTGTAAGAATCATATCCAAAATATCTAATCAGAGTAATATGGAACTATTTGGGTGTCTAGAATTGGTTCTACAGCTACCCATTACTTTGATGTTGTGCAGTTCATTTGTTGTTGTAGCGAATAGTACATTACAATTTGGCTGACTGCAAGAACTTGTTGTCCTTGTGTGGAGATCACCACTAAATCAAACACTAAGAGCCTGTAGACAAGATATCTGACAACCAACTCCATTCTTCTCTGCTTTGTAAACAGACTTTGTTAAATCTATCAGCCACTGTGTTAGCAAGAGTGAGGGATGGCGCTCGTTGGGTCTATCAGTAAATAAACCACCAAAGTGGCCATCTCATCTCATGATCTGTGCACAGAGCAACAAAGGTGGCTGGCGTATCTGTGCCCTGAAATCTACACTGTTGAATGAAGTAGTTGTTCAGGCATGTTGTATGTGGTATCACCATTTCAGTGATAAAGCTCTGTTCCAAACCTAGTGGAATGCCTATCTAGACATCACTATAAGGCATCAAAGACACAATGTTGAGGATATTTCAAAAAGTATGTGATTTCTGTAAAGAAAAAAATCCAAGATAAGATAAATACTGAAATGTATGTGTGTGTACAATATTTGTGTTAGCTTAGCAACATGCTAACAACAAACTCTACTGGAATCAACTGTAAATGTTAGGAGAGTTTTTACCCATCTATGGCATTCAATATATTACTATTTCACCCATTATTTGTGTACTACATATATTTTTGTGTTAATTAGAGAAACAAGTCATTAGCTTAGCAACATGCTAAATACTGGAATCAAATGTAAACATCTAGAGTGTTCCAAATCAGTCAAAAAAGTCAATTTCAGTTTGAATGCTTCCTTATTATACAAAGTATGCTGTGAAACCTATAGACAAATGGGATTAATTTACTGTTTAAAAGTTTAGATACCTGTGAGGATGCTATGCTGATGTTAAAATTCATTAAAAAAAATGTATTATCATAAATAGTTAAAAGTTACGGCATTTTTTTTCTAAAGTATTGCTAATGTGCTAAAGTATTTAGTACATAGAAGCTACTTTCTCATCATTCAAAAATGATCATTCACTCATAAATCCAGTTTTAATTGAAAAACGATATTGTCAGCTGGGACCAGCCAGCCTTATGTAACTCATGAGCTCATGGATAACAGGTCAATGTCATGGACACTAAAACAAAAATGGTTTGTTTCAGAGCTTGAAAACCATTTGGAGATATTATGGAGGAAATGAATATTATGTGGCTTTACCCAGAAGTTGTTAGTGTTGACCTTGAAGGATCTTCCCACAAACCCAAAGTGTGCAGTGACCGCAAGCTAAGAGAAATGCTGTCTTATTCGCAGGGTCATTTGTTTTCCACAACTCTGCTCTTCCAAAACCAGTGCTGCCTTATTAAGATGATCTCTCTATCGCCGTTCCACACACTAATGGTTTCAAACGTCACTGACATGTCATGATGACCTTTTATTTTCCCTTTATGAAAGCCAACCAAGAAAAACTAGTATAATGTAACAGTTATGAAACTGCTTGTCTTCAGGATATATCTGACTAAGTTCAGACACATTTAGCAAACACCTCCATATAACATAAGAAGTAAGTTTATAGGGACTGGTCTGATCTCTTCAGAAACCCTGATCGGTTCACTGCTAAGCTGCCCACACACAGCCAAAACATCCCACGAGAGGTCAACACTACAGCATTTACTTACTCATACCAGCCTTGCTTAGAGTGCAGAACATCTTGAACTATGGAAAACAAAACAACACGAACCATGTCATCAGTTACATTTATAATGCCTTAACAAGAAGAGATTGTAGAGAGAATGTATTTGGACAATTAGTTTCTTATTAAAGCAATGGATGCCATTTTTCACAAGTCATGCATTTGGAAAATGTATTATTATTATTATTGTTGTTGTTCATGCAATAGCAATAGTTCATGAAAAAAAGAAAATTCCATCATAACTTACTCTCCATCATGTCACTCAAACAATTTAATGTGTGATTTGTGTGTGTGTTGAACCCGAAAGGAGTTACTTAGCAGAATGTCCTACAATTTTTATGATCGTATTAAAAAAAAGACAGATGTTACAAAATAAAGACAGATTACTGATCCAATATGCTTCAATAATTTTCATATAATGACTGCTATTGATAAATGGGCAATATTAAAAATCTATACTATTTTATCAAATAAAATAAAATAAAATATGAAAACAAAACTTTATTTTTTAACTTTGACTATGAGATTAGTTGCTGAGAAAGTTGAATATCTATCTATCTATCTATCTATCTATCTATCTATCTATCTACATACCTACCTACCTATATATACTTTATTCATTTATTTATTCATTATTTTTTTCAAATAAAATCATAATCAAATAAGAAAGTGTGGTTATACTATTATATTTTTAAATTAAAAAAATTAGTATTAAAAATAAAATTATTTATAGTACACTTAAAAATACAATGCTAATAATATTCACATTTTCTTTTCTTCATTTTTTTATTTGTATTTATTTATTTGTATTTTAATTTTTCCATTGCTTTCAATGTTAAAATCATTAAGCTTTTATTTTGTCGGGATGCAGGCAAGTGCTGCTGAGTGAAGCGCGTCAGTGAATTAAATGTGGCAGTTTTGCAAATGTGGCAGTTTTTCGCTCTGAAACCGGCTGCGCGTAGCATAGATTTATTAATACATATTGTATATCCCTCAAGTCCATATGACATTATTGGCTGGATTACTGTCTGTATTGACAGAAAATCTTGTCTTGACATATGGCTTGCATAACATTAGGATGTGCAGATTGTGACATTTTTTAAATTTATTTATTTAAATAGTTCTCATATTTATGTAAAGAGACAGTTGTGGAGGTATCATTTTAAAAACTAAAAGGGCAAACCAGACACACAGGACCGGAGGTGGTACCATCCTGATCATGTGCACACAATGTACCCACACTTTAACTGGCTGAAACAAACACTTTTTACCCACGACGTATTTTAGGTGTTATAATAATTATATTATTGAAAAAAATGACAATTATAAAGTTACATTTTACAAAAACAAATTAAATTAAATACAACAAATATACTAAAAGCCCTTTTGTAGAATAGGTGAACATAAACATTAGGTTGTTAAACACTTGGTGAAATTGAAAATCTTTATCCACTCCTTATAGTCTCCTGGTCCACATCGCTTTGATCCAATATACATTTATCCACGTAAAGTGTCTTTCTAGAAAACAAAACATTTTCTTACAATCTTACGTGAATTCTTCTTACTATCATAATTGTGTGTTAAATATAGGGCCCTATAAAATCTGATTTATTTTTTCCCAAATTCCGTTTTATTTTTTTACAAATTACATTTTTTCCTTTCAAATTTTTCTGGAATCCTTTTTAATGGTTAAATTACATTTTATTAATCAAAAAGCATGTCTAATTAATTAAAATCATGAAACTTGTACAATTTCACATTAGTTTATTAAAAGTTTAACAAACATTTCATCTTTAGGGCCCTATAAAATGTTTTATTTTCTTTCACCATATGTTTATTTGTTACCAAATTCTGTGTTGTAGCATGTCTAATTATTTGAACATAATAATTAAATATAAATATAAAAACAACTTAATTTATTCTTAAAATAGCCTTATGAAATGTTTTCTTTTTCCTCAGAAATTCTGTGTTGTGTCTAGTTATCAAATGAAGGCATAAAACATTAATTTAATTTATCTTTAAATTGTTGAAAATCAAACTTTATTTTATTTTGGCAAACAAAGGGGATTTACTATTAAAATTAAAACATGGAATAAATTTTGTTTGATCATTACTTAAAAAAAAGAAAGTTTTAATAATTTTAGTAGTAGCAGTACTGCAAGTTAAACCAAACTTTTATTTTGACGGGTTGCCGTGAATACCTTTAAAGTTCTGTATGACGCTAGTTTTACTCAAATGAAACGGTCAAATGCTCATGAAGTGACTCTCAGAGCAATTCTGGATATGTTGTTCATGTATTTATGTCCTCATTAGGGAGACGACAGACGCTGAAATCACTGCGAACGTCGCACGCTACAGTATGAGTGTAGTAAACGAAACCACCCATCTCCGCCATTCATTCATTCATGCAGAGATGATCGCGTAATTTGAGTTAATGCTCATCAGATCATGTAAATCAGTGGAAAATGAATAGAAATGATGATTCTGTCTAAAGAAATATCAAGTAAACTTGTATAAAAATATCAGTATTTTTCCAAATATGAACTAAAAACTCTAATGGACGCTGTTCAGTGACGCTTGCACTGACTGCCTGCCTGAGTTTTGTCGACAACCAGAGGCGGCACAAAATTTGGCGGAGGCGGCCGCCTCATAATTCTCTATGCAGGAAAAACCCTTAGGACTCTTCACCTGACAGTCTGCCATGCTCAACACACATGACCACCACACGAGTAGTGCACGTACCACCAGTAGAGAAGAGAAAGATAGAGAGTGTGTCGAGTAAAACCTTGACAGCTTTGTGCTCTGCCTATGAGACGGACGGCTGCAGTGACATTCACGGCAAGTAAAGACGATTTGCCCCTAAATCAGCCGTTACGGTTCTGTTGTGATCCCAGGCACAGGCACTTATTCCATTGTAGCGTGGGACGGTTATGGGCAGGAGTGAAAAAGCGTGATCCCGTGCCTGTCAAAAAGGGCGATGAGAGTAATGGATGCTTGTCTGCAGCAGCACAGCTCTGCGATTAATAACTGTTGATGTGACACCGGTAAATGCATCTAAAGACTGATGTAAATGGAATGATACTCAGAGTGACGCCAAGATTACATTTCTAACTGACATCCTTTAAACAGAGGTGAATGAAAGTTTAAACACATGACTGTCTTTTTGGGAGTTGACACTGAAGTTGAAAGATCATTTTGGGGCTTGTGGCTAGACTTTTGAAACATTATGTACTTTAATGTTTATTGCTTAAGGTCTTGCTTTAATATTAGTGGCATTTGATAATGGTAAAGTGCTTTAAAAGGCGCAATACATCAGTCTTGGTGCATTTTGCAGGTTGAAACTATGCAAGAGTGACCAATTGTGGCAGTCTCATGTCAGTTCAGGATTGCTTTTCTTTGCCAGTTAGTGCCATAAGGACACACACAAATATCCCTCCAGCTCATCTTGCTCTGTATCCCATGGTGCAAAGTGCCCCCACAACTCATGAGTCACCTGTGACAGATGTAACTGTGGCTATGCACAAACACACCAATCCTCACTGCACAATCCCCTGTGACCAGGGCTTCTTGAATGCAACAGATGGGAAGATATCAAACCATACAACTGTGCTTCTACATTTTAGACTTGAAATCATTATAAAAGTTAAGAAATCTCTCTACTTGAGCTACTCTAAACTTGAGATAAGTTTGCTGATAAATTACATTATTTAAAAGACATTTGCATGCAGTTTAAACTAAATCTAATTAAACCAGGATAATTTAAACTGCTTTTTTGAATTTCAATAACAGAATCAGTTCAAAATTTGCATACATGTTTTCATATACTAGGGGTGTCCTCGACTAAGGATTTACATAGTCGAATCGGAATTTTCGAATCTTGCTGATAGTCGACTGATAGTCGAATCATATGTTTGGGGAGGGGGGCAAAATACATTACCAAGAGTCAAGTCAGACATTCGACATTATTACTGACTTTAACACACAGGGGAAATGTGTAACGGACGCCTCACAGATACAAACGGGGTAAATAATGTTTTATGTTTTGATTAAAAGATAGTTAACATTAAACGTCAGCGAAACCCTAAGAATTCACAACATTGTTTTTCAATAGTGCTCTTATTATAACGTTATGTAGGCTATATGCCAGTTATTAATGTTATGCATTTCTGTTTTGAGCTGCGCGCGTGGAAGATGACCAGTAAAATGAAGCATATAGCTCTTTTTTTAATGAATGGGATTTAACTAATTTCTCTCATACAGAATACACTTCGTTATTTATGTTACGACTTTACAGGCTATCTGCACAAAATGCCCCGAGTGCACAAGTGAACGTGTCTGTGTGGCTCTGAATGAACTCCTTTTGTGGATGCGTTCTTCACGCAACAACGTGCAGAAACACGGCAGCTAAACTCAAAATTAACAGCGTTTTATTATAATAGTGTTCTCATTATAATGTTATGTATATGACAGTCCGAGTCATAGTCATTAATATTATTGTTGTTTGTCCTGCTCGCGATGCGTGCTGAAGAGATAATCACCGTACTACTACAATGAAGCGCTTTTACTGCAACTCAACCAAATGCATCTCATACGAGATAAATAATAGTAGGCCTATATACATGATATATAAAGCGGCCAAAATATTTTGAAATAACTTGTACCCTACCTGATCGAAAAAAAATCCAGTCTTTCACTCTGCCTGTGTCATTTTGAGTCTTTTTAAAGATTTAAATCCCTGCCGCCAAAATGCTCCTCTGTCTGTCATGGATTATGGAAAGTGAAACTTAAATCTATAGGGGTGGTTGGATTTATTCATGCATGTTAAAATATTTATTTATAGCTTCTTTCTTTTCAGATTCTTATTTACAGCATTATCATAATAGGCTGTATTGACTTATTGGGAGAAAACCGGTAGTTCTATGTGAAATCAGACATTTGAGCACCCCCATATGGCATGATCATAACACCCGCATATATTCGACTTTGAGACTGGGAGTCGAATCAGGCTCCTCCTATCGAAGCATCGAATCGTCGACTATTCGGGGTCACCCCTAATATATACAGTATAAACACATATTACTATTCAAAAGTTTGGGGTTAGTTTCTGAAAGAAGTCTCTTTTGGTCGCCAATGCTGCATTTACAGTATTTGGTCAAAATGTAATAACAGTAATACTGTGAGATATTAGTACAGTTTAAAACAACCGTTTCTATTTTAATATATTTTAAAATAGGCTACAGTTTATTCCTGTGATGGCAAAGCTGAATTTTCAGCAGCCAATACACCACTTCAGATATCATTCTAATATGCAGATTTGAGTCTCAAGAAACATTTATTTATCTTATTATCACAGTTGTGCTGCTTAATATCTTTGTGGAAACCATGATACATTTTTACAGGATTCTGATTAATGTAGAGTTCAGAGGAACAGCATGTATCTGAAAACGGTCTGTTTTAACATAAATGTCTTTACTGTCACTTTTGATTCATTTAATGTAGGGCTGCAGCTAATGATTATTTTTGTTGTCGGCTAATCTATCGATTATTTTTCAATTAATCTATTTATTATTTTCTTATCAGTTGCTGAATTATTTAGTTAAACTATCAATAAATAATAACAGTAACTTCTGCTATTAATCTTTTATTTTATTCAAACGTTTTCTCATAATTAACACTTTACAAAAAAATAAATAATAATAACAACAACAAAGAAAGAAAGAAGGAAAGAAAATAATAACAATAAATAAAGAAAGATAATAAGAAAAGAGAGAAAAAGAAATAACAACAATAAATAATTAATAAAAAAGAAAAAAGAAAGAAAATTACAGGGCAGTGATACAATCAATAGAAATGCACATTATGGCTGCATTCACAGTTACTGTTTGGGACTGACAGCAGTTGCTTACAGGTGAGAGACTTGAAATGTTTTATTTATTCAGCAGATTAAAACATCTGCTTGAATACATCTGTTATGAATGAACAGCTGAAGTCACAACCGCATTCAGGACACTAGAGCGACAGAATCAAAAATGGCGTCATAACACTGGGAAGTTTTATCACCATTGACAGCCCGTTTTTAAATAAATGAGCCAAGTCGAGGCTTGTCCTAAACAACTAACAATGACTTTAATGCTTTGTTAGCGAGTGTAGAGAGCGCGTTTGGTGCGCGCGTCTCAGAGCTTGCGCGATCACGCCCACGGCACTGACGGCAGCTCCGGTGGATCTTAAGATGAACGCGAATCATTTCTCCTTCTCTGTCTCTCTGGGTGAATTAAACCCGTCATGATTATATAGGCAACTCGATGTCCCGTGCTGTTCAGTTCATTCAGCGCAGCTTTGAATGCGGTTGTGAATCCTGACAATGTAAAGGCGTCAGTTCGGCTATATATACGCGGGTCTGATGGTCGTATAATAATAGAATGCTCTATGAAAGCTCTATGAAGTGAAGTGATGTTGCCACACTAGCCTTTACCTTCTGCTCTAGAGTCTTGTTTGTGTTAAACATGGCAGAAAAACAGTCTTAAGTAGGGATAACTGCAGGCTCGCGCAATGGCCGTGGCTAAAAGTGCGACGCGTCGACGCACTCCATGCTAATCGACGTATTTTTTTATAATCGGCGTAATTGACGTCGACGAATCGCTGCAGCCCTAATTTAATGCATCCTTGCTGAACAAAAGTATAAATTTATTTAATTACAGTCCCCAATATTTTGAAAAGTAGTGTATATCATTCTTTTTTCTTCCTGTTTTAAAGGCTTGTTTTAATTTGTGAAGAGATTCTTAGGTCGTTAAAAAATGAGCAAGACACAATAAAAAATCATGAACATGTTGCTCAAGAAACAACAATTGCACTTGCTCTTAGAGAGTAATGTGAGACCACAACACAACACAACTCACAGGTAGAAAATAGAATAGCATGCATGGAAATTGACAGCCTGAGGTTCTGGAAAATGATGCACTGCTGTTGAGGAATGCAGATGTAACAATACATCAGTTATCAGTCACGTTTCCCGACGACCAGGTGTAACAAAAACAAACACTGTGGTTGAAAGGGTGGGAAGAGTGCTAATGACCAGTGCTTAATTTGTCAATTTCGAGGTCCTGGAACAAAGCGGGGTGACGGATCCGGCATGTGATTAGAGGAGGGAGAGGTAACGGAGCATTTGCGTGATCACATTGGTGGACAGCTTAAATGATTAACAGCGTGCATCAGTTGCTTTTATTAGGGTCCCTACATGGAAAAACCTGGAAAAGCAGTGAAATTTTGAAACGGCGCAATTTCCAGGCATGGGAAAGAAAAAATAAAACAAAATAATAATGGAATTTTATTTAACAAATCTCTGTAATAGAGTTATATTTAATCATCTCCAGAATTACTGTGGGGGATTGTGTGTGTAGGCTATCACATAGTTTTATTCATCCCAGCAGTTTTCAAGTTTATAATGAGGGAAATTCCTGCAAACATTTATTCAGTATAGCATGTAGGTTATATGAGTAAATAAATCCACACAAACTAGCAGATTAAATCAGTCATTTGAAAACAGCGTGAGTGATTCAGCTGGACCGCGTCTTCTCTCTTTCACTCTCTCAAAGCTGTTTCACATCAGCGCATCTCTTCTGCAAAACGAGCTGCTGCACGCTGATCCAAGACTTTCACTCGCATTTTGGGAGAGTTGACAGAATTGTCACTTGCCTAATCGGGTCATTGTTGCATCGTCACAAAAATGTATAATTTGCACGTCTTTTTAAGCCAATCGGTACTCGCGCGCTCCAGAGGTGGCTGAGCGCTCACAGTCACATCCAAAACCGCCTCGCGAGTATCACAGAGTTATTTTTCATAGTTTGTTGTTCAGCTTAAGTGGCCAAGTACACACAAAATTACGTAAAAATTGCCGTCCTGGCGATTATCCTCGTAAACACAGTCAATTTGCCATATATGCACACTATAGGTCAGAACAAACGACTTTCATTGGCGCGTGAGGAGGGGGATCCGCCAAAATGAGGTGCCGGATCAGATTTCGGAGGTGCCGGATCCGGATCCGGCTTGTTCCGGCACAAATTAAGCCCTGCTAATGACTCAAGCTTTGATGGGCAAAGAGCGGAGGTGTTATTCTTCACCAGCTTTCAGGATGTGTGTGTGTGTGTGTGTTTCTGTAGACAGAATAAACCTACTGTTTGTTTATACGAAAATAAGCTGACAAGAGCTGCTGCGTTTTTGATGCAGGTAAAATGTATATCAGTGCAAAAAGATGACAAGATGCCATCAGAAACGCAGCAGCTACAGAATGTATTCTGAACAACATAAAGTGCTCAATTTCAATGTATATACTATACTTAAGGCGTATGCTGAAATACAACCCTACAGGGAATTTAAATGACATGGATATAAAAGTGCAGACATAATTTTGTAAAATCACAGTTGCACCACTTGCACCAGCATGGAATAGAATCAACACAATAAAGTTAAACCAGCCACCAAATGTGCTGAAATAGAACATGAAATAGGTTAGTAGTGTAAAAACTTATATAATGTGGATTAGACAACTGCAGGAATATCAACAACTTTAGTTATTTTTACACATTTGACTATTTTACTATATATGGCACTTTTATAATGACTATCATCATCTATAAGTTAAGCAAGTGATTAGCGCTATGTGTACAGGCATGTTTGTTTATATTGCAACGCAGTGTGGGAGTCAGAGCTGTCAGAGCAAAGATATTTATAACTAAATAGACCATCCACTCGTCCCGGAAGAGTTGAAAATGACTGGTGAACTAGGAAAAAGCTTGAGTAGAATATCTGGTTACCCAATATAATCTTTGTTTGATCTGAATCAAACATTACGGCATCAACACAACCAGCCCCAAGTTATTCTGAATGTTGATTTATGTTATTTTTGGTTGCTACTATATCAGTGTTAGAAAAGAAACAAGAAACTTTCATCCTAGTACCTCTGTGATTATTTGAACGTTTCTAACATAAAAATAAAGAGGTTGTGTGGTTGGGTCAGTATAATTACTTCAATTGTACAGGTATTAATTGCAATAGTGCAATAGTCAATAGTAACTTAAATTTGAGGGGCATTTTTGTTCATTTTGGTAGCATTTTTAACCCAATTCCCCACTGATCTGATCTCATGTTGGCCTCTCTGCAATCCAAATAAGCAATGGGAACTGTAATTATTTAAATGAATGAATAAATAAATGCAATTCAATATTTAAGCTAATTAACCATCTGATTTCAACTGCGATACATTGACAGACTTTAGAACAGCAAATTCCATGTGCTTAAATCAATAAATTAATAAAATCCATACAGACACAGTGGGTTATTTAATTATATAATATATTGCACTTTTAATATAATATAAATATATGCTATTCAGTCTTTTAGTGAATTGCACCTCTGATTGCAATACACTGAAGGACTTATTCAAGTATACATGAATGCAAATTGAATGAAACCTGATGATCGTAACTAAATGAAAAATCACCAGCCAAGCGTATATGGAGGTCTGAAATCAAACCGCCCAACTCTTAAGCACTCAGCACCGGCATAATATGCTCTAATACAGAGGCATACAGCGAGTCACAGTGTTCAGAGTTTAAACTCATTGTACAGGTCACTGAACCTTGAGTTTTCCCATTAGGTGGGAAAAGAAATATGACATGCTTTGTTGAATTAGTGCCAGACTTACGATTACACCAATACTGTCAGCTCTGATTTCTGATAGGGCATCCTGAAACTAGATTTAGAGCCGTGTGCTTCCAGGGTCTTTGATTACCGTGAGAGAGTGCATGTCTGAAGCCCCAAAATGATTACCATTTATATTGGTTTCAATATTAGATACAAATTGTTCTTTTTTTATTCCTCAGCCCACAATGCAACTCACTTACACTTTCGCTTCACTAGTCAAATAATGGGATTCTATTTCAACGACACATTTTGCTGGGTTAGGTTGCGGTATTCCTCTCTGACATTCCCCGTACTTCAGGAAATCAGCATGTTAGCGTCAATACAGCTGGAGAAAGCCTGCTATGAAAGTTTATGGTGGACATATACTTTCCATACAGCCCTGGCGATCCATTTGAATTCCCATTCCCGCTGTAAGTGTATGTGCTTCCCTGTGATTTAAGGCCGGCCTCTAACAGGCACAGCGTTGCTGTATCTCTGCATAGGCACAATCAATGAAGGATATTCGAGCTAGAGGAGAAAGCAATCTCATCTCCTCATCACAGTGCAACCAATAACCAAAGAGACTGGCATCATGGGTAAAGCAGGAAGGACAAGGATTCCTGGAGCTTTAGGGAAGCTATTTGAATTCTTTGGTTAGATAGGGCTGTGGGGGATGTATTCCACAAGATAAAGCTCCCTGAGAGGAAAAACCACCAAGATCTGAAACTCAATGAGCCATTCAGGCAGAATTTCAATCTAGAACTGATCTATATGTGACAATATGGTGTTAAAATTTGCTTGGTGTCAAAGTAAATAAGACTAGGTTTATGTCATGACATTGCTTTGAAGCATTTTATGAAGGAAATGTGAGTGCAATAATAGTATTGGCACTAGGATGCTAGACTGTTTTGGGTGGTTACCATTGTGTTGCTATACTGATGCTAAAGGCTGATGATACACAGGGCAATTTTTTGAGCAATGTTGCCAGGAAACTTTGGCCAACCAGGTGAAACACAGGGCCCACGACCGATCTAAAATATCCAGATAGAAATTTGTTAACCATTATCAATGGGAAAGTGTCCAAGCACCATTGCTCAAAAAAAAGTTGCCCAACAAAATTGCTCAAAATGTTGCCCTGTGTATCATCAGTCAAAGTTTTATTAATGGTTGTTCGCATGTTGCTATAATGTGGTGGCTATAGTTTCAGACTGGTTGGTAAATAAGGTCCAAATCATAAGAGCTCAAAAAAGTGCAAAATATTTTGATGTCACATCAGTAAGGTGAGAAATTACTTTTTTAATGTTATCCTATCGGTCCAAAGAATAAAACAGAACAATAAATTTAAGACAATGAAGTGTAACCAAATGATCAATGGACCCCACCTATTGTTGAAAAATGTATCATACCTGAGAAAAATTATATATCATTGCATCCCTAACTCTATAAAAGTAAATACATTTAAGCTGACATATTATGGCCAAACGGACCACACATTATTTCTATTAACAATTATATTATTATATTATATTATATTGATCGGCCTTAGGAATCACCATATCGCACAATTTGAGGTATAATTCATGTCTATATAGCACAAATCCTCAACCCTTAGTATGAGCAATAATAATAGTAAAAAAAAATAAAATAAATGAAAGTAATAAATGGATATAACATGTCATTTACCTTAAAACTGTAAAATAATAACCTTCAGACAAACAACAGATGTGAAACCACTGACGCCTCATTCTCTTTCCAACACTCAACAAACTGCCAAGGTTAAGAAATGAGAAGGAGAGAAAGACAGACAAAGAGTGACATGGAGAGACTAAAATGTTGATTAAAGCCAACTGACGAGTTCGTGCAAAAAGTGATGTTTCTTTTGAAAGTCGACTCTGAGTGACAAATTTCCTTTCTTGTTGGAAAAAGGCTAAATGTTGTATTTCTCCTCTCGCATTTTCACAGTTTCCTGTAAGCTGTGGGTTACATTTTTATGGTGACCCAGACAGTCCGACTCTTCGGCACTGTGCCACCGGCTCTTGTGTGTCCAGCTAATCCCCCAGTGGCTCAGACCCAGACCAACAACAGACTTCCATCACAGGGGGAGCAGGGCAAAGGGGGCTTCTTTTGAATTAGCGTGCTACTGCTGCGGACGTAGGGGAGCGTTGATCCTGCCAGCAGCAGTCAGCCCGAGGTCAAGTGGGTTCATTGCTTCAACGCCGCCCTTTAGACTGTGTGCCAGCTCACGATAAGAAGATTAGAGACCCAAACTGCATCCCACACCTGCCTCTGACTGCAGGTCCTTCACGTTACACAGCACTAAATCACTATTTAACCCAAGATAAAACATGTTTGTCATGCAGTGAACCAGGAAACAGGTTTATAGCTGAATAAAACTGAACAAAAAAGGAAGATTCAGAATTACATGCTAACCTTTAAAGAAAAAACAGGCTTGTTAAAAAGAGTAGAAGCAAATTAAAAGCGACAAGCTGTGTAATAGAGCTGGTGAAATAGTTTTTCAACTTGTTACAAAGGAAAACAACATCCCATTTCAAGCGTGGTTACAGCAATGTTACGAGAAGCACTGTGTTTTTATGACTAGATTCTTCAATTATTCATCTGAAATCTACTAAAGACCCAGTTTATTAATGCTAAGAGCATACATTTGCCAACGATGAGGGTATGGCGGCATCAAAGCACTGGGCTCATAGACACTGCAGCAATACTGAGATTATACTGACTTCTTTTGACAAGACCTCCACAGTGATTGGATGCCACTCACAAAAATGGAATGCAAATATACTGGTTCCTGCACAGTACACAGTATATATATATTGATTGATTGATTGATTGATTGATTGAAAAAAAACGCTTTGTCATAATTATTCCTTATATGGTGGGGGCTTTGAAAATTGTACTGCCAATATTAATAAAAATATGAAACAAAAATGAAAGCACAAAAAAAGTTAATTAATAATTACAATAAAGAGTATGAAAAAACATTATATTCATTTGGATGGAACATAAGATGACGGCATAGGGAATCTAATTGTAAAAGTAGGGGAAGTATTTTGGTAGAGGGATAAAATAATGAGTCAAGAAAAAGATGTTAAAAATTGCAGTAGATATTGCTTTGACTTCATAAGTCATACTGAAAAAGCAAGGTGTCAAGTACGTGTCAAGCACATTGCATCATCGGAAACCATATTCCTCCTTGCTGTCTGCTCTGATGAATAATGCACATTTTAGCAAATATACAAGGCATTGAGAAAATCAGCATAACATGCAATATACAGTACATACCGCACACAAAATGCTATTCTGAACACAGCCAATGACAGTGGTAGGTAACGGTGGTGCACAGCAGGTATTTGTCAGACAAGTGTCAGCAAATCCAAAGCTCCTTCTTATTGGCCGCAGAGCTCAGGGAGGCCTTGATAATTGCGTGCTACTCCCTGCCAAGCTGAACTAATGGAGAGCAGGTGTGAGAGGAGACAGAACGTGGACCACTGCCTCTCAACTCCAATATGCAGAAATACCCACCTATCAGATCCTCCCAGCATGCAGGGATGGGCAAGAGGAAGGTGGGCTATGCTAAAGAATCTACCTTCCTCCAGACATGATAAATGGGAGCAATTAACCGTATCATATACTCACACTCCCTCAGACTCTATACATAATGTAATATAAATTGCTCATTGTAGCCAGCACGTCCCAAAAGGGGCCACAAGAATTAGTGCTCCGAAAGGGCTGATAAGAGTAAAGTGGGCGGCAGGACCGCAGACGGATTTAATAATCAGAGCAGGAGACACAATAAACTCTGTATGAGCCATGATGCTGTGTTTAAGTGATTGTGCATTTATCTAGCTGTTTATTATAAAGCACGCCACATTCTGTGGAGTTGGGCACTCTGCTGGGAACACAGCCCTGCAGAGTTGCCAAACGCAGCAGTTTCCTCCATTCAGCCCGGCCGTTTTGTTGGAGGTTGCTGTAGGCAGAAGGAAAATGAGAAACTTGGTTTCCCTTTGGTCCAATTTAAATGGGGAATACGCATCTGGTCAAATGTGGCTAGTGTGCTGCACATGAGCAGGTTGTGCAGATATGCAAAGCAATGGGGTGTTTTGGTTAAATAATGCATGGGCGCGCTCAGAATCAGTCATGACATTGCATCATTCCAAATGGTGCAAACCCTAAAACAAAAGCAGATAAAACTGAGCAATATAACACATTTTTTTGTTACTGTTTTACAATTTACTGGTATTTGCACTATACCATGTCTTAATCCATTTTGCGCTTGACATGGCTGTGATAATTGCCTCTAGGAGGAGGCACTGCACAGAACTGAGCGTGTGTTAAAAGAGAGAGAATTTTCTCCACTTATGTTAACTTGTTTGGTATGCCAGAGGAAGATGTTCCCCAAAAATATCAGTTGGCAAGCCACGTTATTTTTAATTTGCGCTGCTCTTGGTAGATTGCGTTGGTCGTTATGGAAATGCGCTGGCTGCGTCTGTTCTCTAATTTGCGTATTGTCATTAGATCACCCACAGAACTTCACACTCCCACTACCACTTTCTTGGGTTTGCTCTTTCAAGCTAAGATGTCTTGTTTAGTAAATCTGGCCCTTGTTGTTTTTTCTTTATATATTTATTTTGAAATTTTTACAAATCAATAAATAAAATAATTATTTTAAATCATTTGTTTAATTTAACATATATGATGTTAAATTAGATCTCAGCTCACTGGAGATGGTTTCAGTGAGAATGATCTCTTTGATGCTGACGTTAGCGTTAAAATGTGCCATCTAAATTACTAATGAGACATACTGTATGTCAATGCATTAGTATAGCTGTACATGCTTTTCCCTTTGATACTACAGATAACTGACTGGGTCAACTGATTTATGCTTGGACAATATTATATATTTATACATAGAGGTCGACCGATTCATCGGTTTTGCCGATTAATCGGCACCGATAGTTGATTTGCAGAACAATCGGTTATCGGCAAAAATCCATGCCGATAGTTTTCGGTGTTGCTTTTTTTTTTTTTTTTTTTTTTTCGTGATGCGTCTGTTGCTGGAGTGGTTGAGAATGGTCTGCTATCATTATACAGTATGAGAGCGGCCTCTAGAGGCGGAAATCACTGACAGCACATGTTGTTTGTTTTGGCATGTGACACTGCGCGCTGCACAGAGCGGGAAACTTCAAACGCGCATTTAAATGCAGCCGACAGAAAATCCTGCCGCGGAACAGAGCGCCATTCACATAGTTTCCCATTAAATAACATTATAGCCTATTTGTCCCAAATCATTGTTAATGTACATAATGACTTCGCCCTAGGCTATAAATTATGTATTGTGCATTTTTCAGCAAAACGTTTGTCTTTCCGTGGCTCTAATACAGTCTGTATGCTTCATATAGAGAGCTGTAATACAGATCGCGCTTTCTCTTTCCGTTTGCTCTGTTATTTAAACACCGAACTTCAAACTCATTTATGACACATAATTCATTCTTGAAGCAAACTTATGTCCGTTTGGTGATTAAATAAACAGTTTTAGACCGCTGCTTAAATTGAATGTGACGCGTCTGGTGTGTGTGTGTGTGTGTGTGTGTGTGTGTGTGATACCCGTGACTTCTCCAAGACGCAGCGCTGTGCTTTTGCACAGTGTGTCACTCACTTGCATATTTGTTTATATTTTAATTAGATAATCATGCAGTGTTCTAAAATAGCAGCAAATAAAGAGTGCACATACAATATCAATAACCTGTGCATGTAATTTTAATATGGCCTTTTGTAGGTATTTCAAGATGGCCATCTTTAAGCATGACTGTTGAAATGAAATGGTAATACTTAATAAGAGTCCATTTGTAACATTAACGAAAGCTGTAGAAGTATTGTTCCTTGTTAGAGTGTGTTCATTTCATTTCAACATTTACTAATAGGCTTCATTTTTAAATTTTAAAGTTTCTTCTTTTAACATTTGTAAACTATGAAATAACTTTAATAATCAATATAGTAATAAATATTAATACTAAATTTTTATTCATTTATAAAGTATAGTTCAGTACTGTTACTGTTTTTTTTTTAAATAGTAAAGCTCTATTTAGTTTTCATTCAGTATCTATTTTAAAAACTATCGGTTGATTAATCGGTATCGGCCAGTGTGGTCCAACCTAGCTATCGGTATCGGTAAAATCCACTATCGGTCGACCTCTATTTATACATTTAAATATTTTGCACTTGCAACAGGAGGAACCTGAGAGTCTTGTAGTACCTACTTTCCACAAATTTAAAATGGAAGTTCTATCATGTTTTATTTACAGTTTTTTCCATGGTAGATAAAAGTAGAGTTATGCAAAATATACTTTGTCCTTATTCTCTCAGTTCACATTTGGATAAAATGTACATGTTGCTATGATAACCACAAAACAACAGTACAGTTTGTTTAACTAAATTGACTAAAATCTCAGCAATTGACCAGAGAATCTGATGTGAATTCAAATGAGAAAATCTGTGTAGCCCTAAAGTACCTACAAATCCAAATACACAACAGCAATCCAACACTAAAACCATATTCTGAAGTACTTTCAAAATACATAAGTACTTTCAGATGACAACAATCACATCTGGGTGAGAAACCACCTACATCAGATCTGTCCATCTCAATACTGCTTCAAGAACTCAAGCTTGTGCAGCCAAACATCTCTGGTATGAACAGAATTCCTATATTCTCCTACTTTCTCCTCATGGACACCTCTTGAAACCGTTGGTAAACCTCTAGTGCCACACTTGATGGTGAGTCTCTCTCATAAATATTCAACAGCTCTTCCTGTCCATTAGCATGCAGTGTTTCCCCGTTTCGAGAGCGAACACCTCTGGCCATCTCTATCTCAAACTCACATGAGCCTAGTGGAAAGCCGTGGAGGACACCTCTTCATCAATACTTCACTACTCTAATTCAAGCGAGCTCTCGGTGTTTACATTGTATTTTGACCTGCTTCTTTCCATTAGCGTAAGAGTGTATGATTATGATGAATGAGGAGGACACTGGGCACTCCGCAACTGATGATCAAAGCCGTCTGTCCGCACAAAGCTTTTATTCACTACAATGAGAAAATGGAAGGAAAGAAGCTGCTTCTTCAGTTTCTTCTTTTCTTCCACTTACGTCAGTGTTTTGTGAGAGCCAGAAGGTTTCTGGGTCTAAATCATCTCTAAAACACACAGAGAAGGAAAGGTCACAATATCAACATTGGTGTGCTAATAAACAACAGTGGTACATCATTTCCATGGATTTCTATTATGATGTCTTGCCAAAAAAAATTATATTCATTCTTCCAAAACTGTTTGTACATAAAGCAAAATTGATCAAGACTCAACCAGTTTCTAGTAACTAGCGATTTGTGTTCACACTGAACATGAAACTGTTATGTGATGTGACACAATCACAGCCAGTCAGAAGATTTTTGATGTTTAACATACATTTATGATAAGTGGGATTTTTGACCAATGAGATTTCAGTGGGTGGGGCTATTCAGAGTGAAGAAAACCAGGTAATCGACAAAATCTATTGCTCATTGGTGGTTATAGCTGGTTAGATTTACATGGATTTTCTCTTAGAAGTTACTGCTTTATTACATCATGCTTGTTTTGGACACAATTATATATATGACTTGCATTGTGTGTATCACATGTTTTTTTCCACACTTTTCTGCATGTTGAGTTCATCTGCTTATGCAGTATATTTGCTCATGTGCTGTACAGAACAAATTACACAAATTTCTGTAATTAGTAAAATAAACGCAACGTCAAATCTCAAATGGCACATGAGGGCGGCAATCAAACCCAGAATAACATCTAAAAATAATGGAGGCTTAATGGAATCCTTCAAAATCATCAGAGCAACACTTTAAGCAAGAGACATTTCCTTAATGAGGATGGGCTGTCTAAGCAATTCCAAAATCTTCCACAAAAAAAAAAAAAAAAATTAAAAATAACTTTCACATCTGATTTAGTGTTTAGTAAAAATGTTCAATAAAACCAGCGAAGCAAACTAAAGAAACTAACTGGATCTAATTACTGTATAAAAAAAAAAATCCAGTTTTCCAAAAGGTAAGCAGAAGCTTGCACCTGCAACACACATACACATCCATCAATCTTTGCCCCTACTCTGCCACTTGTATCGTTAAAGAGCTAATATGGGACCTCCCAGTAGATGTTAGGCCTAAAACAGAAATAAAATCCCCAATAAAGTTTAGTTCCTAACTTCATCAACTCCTAATGATGTTGCAAGTGTCAGGCCTGATAGATTACTGGGTGTCTTCTGCAGGTTAGGGACTCTCGGGAAGAAGATGGCTTATCATAGGTACCTCATTAGCCAGAATCAGGTCAGCGGGACTCCATCCAGATCAAACAGCACACACACTTCTCTCATGTCCATAGGCGAAGTGTTAAAAACTAATCACACTTTAGAGCAGGAGCTCCACTCTCACCTGCAGTGTGAGCGACAGAAGGACAGTGTCCTAGATGTAGAATGTAGAGCAGACCTGAGGTGCTAAACAACTTCCCAGTGCTACTCCAAATCTGAATGAAGTGTTTCAGTTCTTCTAACAGTGCAAACATCAGTAAATTTCATATAAAAAGCCTATAGAAACGTTAACCTAACTTTCATCCCCCCCCCGTGCTTATGTTGATTGTCTATTTTTTCCAAAAAAACAAAAGTCCAAAGCCCTCCAAAAATGGATTAATCAAAAAGAAAATTTAGATATGATAAAATAAATAATAAACAAGGAAAAATATTTCATATTAATACAATTGATATTTATTAAATGGTTATGTAAAATCCCGCTCCATCTATATCCTATCCATCATTAAACAACAAAAAAAACTAAAACTAAAAATAAAATATAATAATAATAATAATAATAATAGATGATAATAATAATAATAATAATAATAATGATGATGATGATGATAAAAGAGAACATATTTAATAATATTTCATATAAGCATTTATTTCATAATTTTATATGAAATCCTTTCCCCATCCTTATGTTGAATGCCAACTTTTTTTCTACATAAAAAGCCAAAAGCCCCCCAAAACAGAATAACTAATAAATTATATATCTATTTTATTAAGCAGTTCATTCACAGTTCCTTGTCTTAAAATACAGTTGTATTTTGTGTTAAGATATTAAGGATGATAAAAAAATTGTAGCCAGGCATATTAGGTCTAGTCCGTAATAGGTTGGACTTCTTGACCTACTCAATCTTAATTACATGATAACAATTAATATTAATGGACCTGATAAAAACTGTCTTATAATTGTGTTCCCTCCACTTTACCGATCATTCCTACACCCCTGCAGAACTACCTGAAACTCTGCTTATAAATAACCAACAGGACATATAAAAACAGCAGCAACTTTGAGCACAGCAAGAAAACCAGCATGGAGAATCTCATCTCACTGCTGATGGTCATGAACTTTCAGCCCTGCGGAAGACAGCGGAAGTGGTAGGAATGAACCACATGTCTTACCTTTTTCTGATCCTCCAGCTTTTGACTCGTGGACTTCTTTACATGCTTGCTGGTTTCAGGCGGTACATCCATCCCCGGTGAGAGCGGTAATATCTCCAAGAGAGACCAAGTGAGAGAGAGAAAGACAGAGAGAAAGGAGCTACGAGCCAAACGTGTGGGAGAAAGGGAGGGGGCTACAGGCAGCCAGATTATTCCTTTGCCTGGGTCACATCTTCTCTGGGCTGAGGTGGGCCTTTCTGGAAGAACAGGAGATGGAAAATGAAGAGGAACGGAGACGCACCCAAAACTACCAAGACCACGTCAGCAGGATGAAGGGACCAGCATCCTCTCCACACGTGAAAACACCCATTCAGAAGTTTGTCATTTCCAGCCAGTAGATCCCAGTGTGTGTATTCTGGTAGTCCAGCTCAGTGATACATCCTTGGTCATCAAATCTGGAAAACAGATGCATCTACTCAGAACAAGATATAAAGAAATCATCGAAGTTTAATTATTTTAATCAGTTGCATATTTTGCAAATGTTGAAATCTCTTGCATATGCATGACATTTTACCTCTTGCAATAATCCTTCCTCAACATGTTTTATTTAGTTATGAGCTGCATGGGAAGCCAAACCCAACACTGTGCTAGTCAACAAGAATAACAGGACAGAGCATTCATGTGACCCACTACCAGCACTAAGTGCATCACGACCTGCTGATGTGCAGCATAGATCAATTTTCAGTGGGTCACACATAGCCTGCGGTTTGTTCTGCTGGTTGCTTTGTTTTTAGAGCAATATTTGTTATAAATAAGTCAGCATTGTCAATGTTTGATGTTTTCAACCCAGCAATTCCACACACAACCCAGCAATTTCACAATGACCATGAATCCCAAAAAGACATTAAAGGAAAATCTGCACTCAAGTGATCAATACACAACTTATAAATGACAACACCAGTTCAAATAGTAAAACGGTACAGACCAAGCAATTTGTCAGATTATTTCATACTATTTCATTCATCAGAAACTACATACTGTATGGTACAGTGATTAAAGGGTCAGTGACATATAAGAGTTTTCAAGATAAAGTTAGGAGTAAAGCTTGTTTTGTTTTTATTTTGTATTGTTTGCTTTTTGTCTTGCCTGATTTTTGTTTGGCATTTTGTTTTTGTTTTTCTTTTGTTTTGGTTTTTGGCTTATGTAAACCTTTAAAAAACAGTTTGTTTTGTGTTTCTTTTGTTTTATTTGCTTTTTGTCTTGCCTGTTTTTTTGTTTGGCATTTTGTTTTTGTTTTTCTTTTGTTTTGGTTTTTGGCTTATGTAAACCTTTAAAAAACAGTTTGTTTTGTTTTTCTTTTCTTTTGTTTGCTTTTTGTCTTGCCTGTTTTTTTTTGTTAGTTGTTTTGTTTGTTTGTTTTGGCATTTTGTTTTTCTTTTGTATGTTTGTTTCCTTTTTGTTTTGCCTGTTTTTTGTTTGGAATTTAGTTTTTCTTTCATTTTGTTTGCTTTTGTCTTGCCTGATTTTTTATTTGGTATTTGTTTTTCTTTTTTGGTATGTGGTTTATGTTTTATGTTGGTTTATGTTGTTTTTTTTGTTTTTGTTTTTTCTGTATATTGGTTGCTGGATTTTTATTCAAGAATTAAAAAATATGATGATCATAGGCTTGTTTAAGTCATTGTGTGCAAGAACTGCCTTTTCAATGTGTCATGTAATTTACTAATTAGAAATATAAAAGTGTATAAAATTCTGCCCTTTTCCGTAGAGCATCTTTTGCAGTCCCAGCATCCCAAATGTGAAATCGCTTCACCAAAATACCTAGCGCTCACTAAAAAGTCAATATCCCTTGAGGTGTTTTTCACAACGAGTGCAGGGAGGCAGTATATCTGCATATCAAAGTGAGTTTTGCTATTAGTGTTATTCTCCATATATGAATAAACACACGTTTGTTCTTTGGCAAGTGATTGTTTTCACCCTTCTTCTCCACAAACCGCTAAAGAAAGGAAGGATTGAGTCATGCTGAGGTTGTAAGAGGCATTCTGGGAAGAGACCAAGCTCTGAGCAATTACCACAGGATCGATGGCTGGCCTTGTCTGCCCTTTTGGCAGACTTCAAAACATTGGCCTGTCAAAGGGTGTTTGACTTGCAAGATGTTAGAAGTTCATGGACACCAAAGCAAAATGACACGGAGAGACACTTTGGCTTGTGATTCCCAATTTTCATCTTTAGGATTGAGATATACTAGGTATTGGATTTCATTAATAATAGTTCTTAAACCTCAGAATGCATTGACTTGTGGCTATTTGTGTAAAAGCGTCCATTTAACCGCCCTCCCTGTGCCAAACATTTTTTTCTCTTGTCTAGCTGTCTTACATCTGATTCTTGCCAACTTGTATTTTTTACTTCAAATTGACCTCTTGCCACTACATCAAGAGGCACACTAAGAAAACTAAACTGGTCAGTCCAGGGTGAGTATCCTCAATTTTGTGAATTCTTTTAAGCAATGGCTCAACTGAATCAAATTTTTGAAATGGTTCATTTAAAATGAACCGATTTACTTCCAAAATTATTTTCAGTTGCAGTCATCTTGTTTTCCTTTATACCACAATGTAACATGTGATTATCGCTTTTGTCAAAATTGGAATACAAAAAGGTAATTAAGAAGTCATTTTTGTCAGCTAAGACTGTCCTGAATCCAGATGGAAAGAACCATCTTGAGGAATTCATAGAGGGATAGTATTGTTATGTTATTGTTATTTGTCAGAGAACAGTTCTTAGAAAAAAAGCCACAGGGTCTCACAGGATTTTCAAAACAATAGCTTGATTGAATCAACAAATGCACATAAATCTACATGCTGCATCTGCCTTACAAGACACTAAAAACACAGCATCACTCGAAGGCTCCTCTGAAGAGCACAACTGAGTGCTACCATCTCCTGCATTATTCATTAGTTCTAATTTCCCTTATTTTCACAAAAAGAAACATTCACATGTCCCTGCAAAGGACTGACACACTTTACTCTGCATATCTCCATGGTTTATATCATTTATACTTGATTTGGCTGTTCATTTTGCAGCATTTACTTGAATAATTTAGAGTACCTCTGTCAGTAAGGGCAGTAAGTCATTTTTCAAATACACATGTGGTATGAAACCAGCCTGTCAAAATGAATAGATAAAAGCACTCATGATGATGGAAATACTCCTTGTCTGTCAGCTAAATTGTTGTCATTTTGAGGTGAAGAACAATTTATATTATTTCAAGAGCAATACTTTGCATATTCCACAGCTAATTGACCAATTCAGAGAGAGGAAAAAAACAACTGCTGAATTCAGAATATAACAATATGGTAAAAGTAGTAAGAGTAGTACTATGCAGTTCCGAATTCAGCAACCTTTGCCACGTTGGGATCATGTTGGGAAAATGTATGTGTCCTTGTAATGGATAAGTTGGCTTCATGTCTGTCGCTGGGGGCATTACTGAGAAGCCAAGCACAGTAATTATACAGAATTTTGTAGACCAGAACATTGTGATTAGAAAAAGTGGCAGAAATATAAAGCAAATAAAGCGGGTATATGTGGACCATCTCACTGTCGCTAATATAATCCGCTACACAACAGAAGCCTGTTATTAAACCAATAGAGTGGAAAGAAATCACATTAGCTATCTGAATAACAATGTGCTAATTCAAACAGGTCAGACAGGTACATGTTTGATTTAATCGTGTCATTCAGTCGTAAGTATAGTTATTTAAACAATCCAGAGCTACTTAGAAAAAATGCACAAATAACAATTTATTGAAAGAACCAGTGAAACTAGCTGAGGATAAAAAATAATAAATAATAATATAATAATTTTTCCTAAAGCAATACATAATAAAGCTACGATTTCTAATAAAATATTGGTCTAAATTTTGATTTAAATGTACTTGTGGAAAAAAGTACTAAGAAGTCTTCCTGATGATTCATAAAAACAAACAGAATATATTTCTGTGTAAATCCTTTGAAATTTATTCTGTTTGTGTTTCATGAATGAGTTGCAATGAGCATAGGATATTAATAATACCGCTATAATAGTTATTTTTATTGTGTGACATCCAGAGTAACTGAGTATTGACGAGTTGAAGTCTCTTTCTCTGCCCTTTTACTGACATTTGGTATTCATTGAGCATTCATAGTCAGTGAGCTAGAGTACATCCAATAAAATATGATTCATTGGCTTGGCCTCTGTGCTGCCAATTTAATTTGATGTAAAGATGTAAATGTCTATGGTGGACTTCCACTGATTTCCTCAGGCAGATGATCACAGCATGGAAATGTCCCCTGTACTGTCTCATAACAGATCAGAGGTCAGTGGCACTGAAAACACCCAACTGATCATAGAGGCCTCTGAGGGCATCCCATAATGCATCAGGCATTGCAACACGCAAACAAAACATTATTATATACATCTTTGTAGTATCTGTTACTTTTAAGTGGTTAATCAGAAATAATACCAATAATGAAAATCAAGTAATATAAAAATGCAGATTTGCCCTCGAATTTGTTTTGAAATTGACTGGCGTGCTGGAGTGGTAAAAAGGCTGTGATAAGATTGCACACATAAATAGTCTGTCCAACCCGGCATGTGTCCATCAGGGATCAACCGATAGCAGTGAAACCTCAGACAGACGATGATTAAAACATAATAAACGTGTAATTACCAGCCGAGCTTTCGTACCTGTCCTCCCTGCACTCGCAAAGACAAAAGATGAGTTTTATTTCGCTAGCAATAAATTGATTTCACTGCTTTCCCGAGAGTGATTTATTCCCCGTTCCCGGTTTATGGAGGGAAATCTGCAGAGAGAGCGGCCGTGAACGAGGCACATTTCAGAGATAAACGGGAGGAGCTGTAACATCACTCTAAATGCATGCCAAGCAACATGCTTTAAATAAAACTGGACGGGCTATTGAAACCCCCATACGACATGAACGTGTCAGACTTGCTTGTGTCTGTGCCAACTGCTTGCCTCAGCATTACTGAGAACAAATGCAGCGAACTCAGATTCATGCATTCATTTGTTCAGTCCTTTCATATGATTTGAGTATTGATTCAAAGTGCATTGGCTGATGCTTTTAAAAATGTATTATTATTAAAATATTGATCTGGTATGTCACTTCTCTCTGTGACTTCCATGAAGCTTTTGAAGGGATAGTACATCCTGTGTGATGTCATTCCAAAGCTGCATGATATCATATCTGGCATTAGGTGGCTTGATCTATGAAAAAATACAAATTATATTCAAATTCTACAAAAGAGAGGAAGATTCATTGTGAAAAACTATTTCAATTTCAGTGTGTTTCTCCAATAAAACTAACGTTTATGACTTTGTGAGACTAAGCAAGCAAATCATATGGACCGCTTCTGGCAGCTTTTGGAGCTTGACAGCCCACATCTCATCATGGTTATCATTAACAAAAAAATTAATAAATAAAAAAAAATAATAATAAAAATTGTAAAGAGATAAATTTGTAATTACACAAAATAAACAAAATAAATAAAATAAAATAATGAAAAACTGAACAACTTTAAAACTTCAACTTCTTAAAATTTAGAAAATATTATTTGGCAACTAGCAAAATAAAAAAATAAATAAAGTAAAATAAAAAAATAAATAAATAAAATAAAATAAAATAAAATAATAAAAAAAAAATTTAACCACAAAAACTGAAATAAATATAAATTTGACCTATAAAGAAATATATAAATCAATAGCTAATTAAAATGACAAAAGCATACAGTATAACAAAAATGCTATATAAATATATAAAAATGCTATATTTTATATAGCATATGCTATATGCTATATAAAAAACTCAAATGAAACAGCAGACTAAAAGACACATTTTGGGATTTAAGAATCAATACTGATTTGCTAAAATCAAGATATATAAAACTAAGAGTTTCAAATTAAGCTCTGCATGATCAGTGGTTAAAACAACGCTGTATTTGTTTGGATCAAAAGACACATACCAAATGCATGTAGTGTTAAACCCATAGACTGTAAAAAAAATGGACGTAGTGTCCGTGACGTCACTCGTAGGTTTCTGAAGAGCATTTTTGAAGCCTAAAGTGGTTGGAGCCGACCGCCGCCATCTTGGCAGCGCGTCACCGCGCTTCACTCCCGGATAATCGAAAATGGGCAAAAAGGCGGTATGTGGGTGAAGCTGAGCTGAAACCACACCTGTCTATAGTGACAGCAGTGCTGCCGTGCAAAGACATAATTCCAGCCAGCCAGCCGGGAGTTACACGGTATTCTGCCTTTGTTTTACTGTCCATTAAAGTCTACCGCATTTAAATTACAGTGTGACTTGTGTACTTTTATACATCTGTCGGCACTTCATTAGACAAACAAATTAAATAGATCGCGATCTAACAAACTGCTCCATATAACAAAGCACTGTAAGCAATAACGACTAGATAACTTGGCAACAATAATTAATCGTAAATAATCTTTAAAGTGATTTTTTTTTAATAATGCAGATTACAGTGCCAGCTGTCAGTCTGGGGCTGCACACTTCAGTACGTGAGGACTCAAATGCCGTGACAGCGTATCACACATAAAATCAATAACTGTTCGCAATTAAATCCTTTTCCTTCCTTTTCTTGTAAGTCGATAAAATCCATTGCAATGAACGTCATTGGAGATGTTTAATTCACAATCATTCGGAGCATTATCCCTGCTGGCGTTCAGGCTGGCGTTTCACACTCTGGAGCAGAGCGGCAGTCCACCTGTCACTCAAGTGGCCACGCCCTTAATTATGCAGAACTTTAAGGCTTGATATAATTTAAACGAATGAGTTATAAAAAAATTCACCCCCCTCACAGTGTCACAAAGGGCAAAATTAGCTATATAGACCAAAACCACGTTTTGTACCAGGCTGTAAACATATTTTTTGTGCTGTAAAGTTGGGCATTTTAACATGGGAGGTCTATGGGACTGACTCCCTTTTGGAGCCAGCCTCCAGCGGCCAGTCGATGAATTGCAGTTTTAGTCACTTCCGTGTTGGTTTCAAGAGAGAGAGCGGGAGGTTGCCGCTTGGTTAATACCTCTAGAATATAGGTAATACTATGTCCTATTTATCTCCTCAAACATCTTCTTTGGTGTTCCATTGAAGAAAGTAAGTCCGTTTTGGGAACAACATGACGACGAAAAAATCATAAAGTTTTAATTTTTTCACGTGAACTATAACTTCAAATTGTACATAATAAGTCAGTGCAAAGATTATTTGACAGTTATACAACATTACACATAGGTAAAAGCTAAATTTAGATGTCAGTACTCACTGAATACATTTTGTGGGGCCGTTTAATTGGACAACAACTGTCATAACAGTCTCTATGCGAGTCCCAACTGTGCCCATTTACTACAAAAGTTTCTCAGCAGCCTCGAGCCCCAGCTGAATTTACTATTCTGTTTACCGAGCCCTGAGCCCTCAGGCAGAAGCAGAGGGTCTTAAACTTTAGCCCATATAACCGCATGGCCTACTCCATACTATAGCAAACAAAAATACGGGATGGAACACACAAAAGGGATCATAAAACAAACAGTCGTCCGTTCATCACGCTGTGGCCGCGCCGGGAAACGATCCGGTCAGTGGCAGCTTACGCAGCTACATAGTAACACTGCTGTTCAAATCATTCATAGTGTGAAAACATTCCTCCCTTGATACAGGTCAATGGAGTCCTGAACGCAGGCTACACGTTTTGTCATTCTCTGACGGGGTTGATTGGTTTGCTGCTGTTGGAATGACCCTGGCTTTCCTGTTGTCACGGTAACAGAGGGAGAGGCAGGCAGGTGGAAGCGATGCAGGTACCAAGCATCTCCCGTTCTCTTTGAGATCTTGTACTGCTCTTATCAAATCTGAATATATCCAGGATTTAAAAAATAAAATAAAATCAGAACCACAGAAACATGCCAATACATTCTCTAAATGTTCTAACAAAAAAGTAACAGAAGGTTCTAGCATGGTACTGAACGAGTGCCATATTAATACATCATGGGATTTTGGGATTCCATGTAATACTTCAATAAAGATATACTTGGTAGTGTCCAAAACATGGTATTACCACAGTACCACTTCTAAAAAAGCATATTAATGCCTTTTATAAGAGTTGAAAAGCCAGTTCTCAAATGTCTAAATGTATTATTTTAGTATTTTATGGTCATGTTCATGAAAGGATGTGCACTTTTCCTCCAAGTTTTATAAATTGGACACAAAAAGGTTTGTAAAACTTATTTACAAGGTCACATTCATTGTACATTCAGGCTGCTTTGGAACAATATGTGTTGTGGAAAGCCCTATATAAATAACATTTATTTGAATCAAGTGCTTTAGGTCTTCAATATTTTGTAAAAACAGGCTAACTTGTCATTTACGAAGGTTACCCGTACTATATCACATTTTAGAAATACTATGCGTACTGTTCTTCCCTCTTCTTCTGCATTCCCTTGTGTAAAAATGTGAAGCCAGCACTCATTTCTTTGTTCTCTCCACCATTCTGTGGCACTCCCTTTCTCATTCAGAGAACAGAAGCAAGAAATATTCTATCTGAGCAACAGTCCCTGCCTCATTATTCAAGGCAGAGTAAGCACAGCTAGATATAAAACACCTTTATTCACTCATTCGTTTCAATGGATTTCGAATTAGAAGCCAATTATACTAAGATTACACTAATACCAAACCAAAGAACTGCCTTCTCCATTCAGTTCCTGAGCTGCTAATCTGGAGAACAGAGTAATCTAGTGAGATTACGGAGGGATTACGGTAAAATCCCATTACGGCAAACTGGCAGAACCACAGAAACGGGGAGCAAATCATAACATGAAATCTGTTTTGAGCATAGTGTTAACGTAAAATCCCATAGAGGGCTTTCTCATGTTCTCTTTCCTGTTTTCCAACATCAGGGTGTCGGTGCCATATTGCACAGCGGCTCCAGCCACTATTTTTCCTGTTCATGTAAAATAAATATACACTACCAGTTAAAAATGTGGAATAATTAAGAAATTTTGGAATAATTAAGACTTTGTAATATATTTAAAAAGGTCTCTTATGCTCACTGACGCTACACTTATTAGATTAAAAAAACTGTAAAAACAGTAATATTGTGATATATTATTACAATTTAAAATAACTGTTTTCTATTTTAATACATTTTAAAATGTAATTTATTCCTGTGATGGAAAAGCTGAATTTTCAGTAGCCATGACTCCTTCAGTAGCCGGGTTTCCTTCAGAAGTTACAAAATTAATTTGTGCGCAAAATTAAAATGTTGCATAAAACATTTGCGAATAAACAATCGGTCTGCTGGTTAGTCAGGTTATCCCAAGTCACATGATTTTTTGATGCGCATGGAGGAATTTATTTGGCAAATGCTTTTCCATCTCCAGTTATTCGCATTAACCCTTTTTCGCACAAGACAAAAACCACTTCAAGCGAGCGTAAAAACTTTTTTTGCGAATTAAGGGATTTTTTTATTTTTATTTGGTGTTTCCAATAAAACAAAGTGATGGAAACAGCTAATGCCCCATTATCCTACAGAATTCAGCTTTGCCTTCACATTTTAAAATACATTAATATAGAAAATAGTTATTTTAAATTGTGCTAATATTTCACAATATTTATCTATTTTTAATCAAATAAGTGCAGCCTTGGTGAGCATAAGACACATCTATGCTATAGGCCTATATGTATATTCTATGACATACACTCTAAAAAATGCTGGGTTAAATACAACCCAGTGCTGGGTAAATATTGGACAGAACACATGCTGGGTTGTTTTCAACCAACAGTTGGGTTAAATGTTTAACCCAACCTTCTTGGCAGTAACCCAACCGCTGGGTCTAAACAACCCAACCGCTGGGTTCGTCCATATTTTACCCAGCGCTGGGTTGCATTTAACCCAGCATTTTTTAGAGTGTATATATTATGGGTGACCCTGAATAGTCGAGGATTCGATGCTTCGATAGGAGGAGCCTGATTCGACTCCCAACCTCACAGTCGAATATTCGCGGGTGTTATGATCATGCCATTTTGGCTATATGGGGGTGCTCAAATCTTTGATTTCATATAAAACTACCAGTTTTCTCCCAATAAGTTAATATACAGCCTATTAAAATAATGCTGTAAATAAGAATCTGAAAAGAAAGAAGCTTCAAATAAATATTTTAACGTGTGTGAATAAATCCAACCATCCCTAAAGATTTAAATTTCACTTTCCATAATCCATGACAGACAGAGGATCTTGGGGCTGGGATTTCAATCTCTAACAAGACTCAAATTGACACAGGCATGTGAAAGACTGGATTTTTTCAATCAGGTAGGGTACAATTTACCGATTTCAAAACATTTCAGCTGGTTTATGTGTATATCGTGTATATATTATTTATCTCGTATAAGATGCATTTGAGCTATGCTGCAGTAAAGCGCTTCATTGTAGTATAGGGTGATTATCTATTCAGCACGCGCAGCGCGAGCAGGACAAATAACAATGAATGCAGCATATTAATAACTATGACTGGGACTGTCATATACAGTACATAACATTATAACGAGAACACTATTATAATAAAACGCTGTGAAGTTTTAGAGTTTAGCTGCCGTGTTTCTGCACATTGTTGCGTGAAGAACGCGTCCACAAAAGGAGTTCATTCAGAGCCACGCAGACACGTTCACTTATGCATTCGGGGCATTTTGTGCAGATAACCTATAAGTCATAATATAACGTTATGTTGTATAAATAACGAAGCATATTCTATATGAGATAAATGATGAGTTAAATACCATTGATTATAAACCTGCTATCAAATGCTTCATTCTACTGGTCATCTTCAGCGCGCACAGCTCAAAACAGAAATGCAGAACATTAATAACTGTCATATACATAACGTTATAATGAGAGCACTATTGTAAAAAAAAAATGTTGTGAATTCTTAGGGTTTGGCTGACGTTTAATATTAACTATCTTTTAATCAAAACATTAAACATTATTTACCCCGTTTGTATCTGCGAGTCGTCCATTACACATTTTCCCTGTTTGTTAACGTCAGTAATTATGACTGTGTCTGACTTGACTCTTGGTAATGTATTTTGACCACGCCCCCGAACATATGATTCGACTATCAGTCGAATATCGACAAGATTCGAAAATTCCGATTCGACTATGCAAATCCTTAGTCGGGGACACCCCTAGTATATATATTAGAATGACCATAGTTAGGTACACCGTCATTCAACTCTCAAGCTACAAAAACCAGCACCACTTGAACAGAATGTGGAGCCAACCAGACAGTGAGGTCAGATTTGAGACGGCTCAGTGGTGATTTCCATCCTTATATCGTCTTCACCATGAGCATCTCTTATTCATGCGCTCTGTCTGCATAAAATCGTTTTTATTACATGGCGTAGCACTGAGGTGTAATTGCCGGCATGATATACAGCCTCCCTCTGCGCTCAGCTCAATTTTTGTTGCATTTTAGATGCTCTTCGCTTCCATGGTCTCCTTAATAAAACAACTTATTCTGTCCAATAATGGGGTCCAAATCTAATTTCTACACACATCCTTCGCCCGAGGGGTATATATACACTACGCAACAGCCTGTGACCAGAATGCGCACACACACACACGCACATTCTTCCCATCAACCCCCCCACTGTTCGCTTCTGGTCATGGGTATTTATTGAACAGTGTGAGCCTTACCAAATCACATGAATGCATCAAAATGACAGATAAATGGCGGACTGAAATGCAGGCATGTTACGGGTGCAGATTGCAAAAGCCATCTTCTTATTTTACTCATCAGACCTGCAGGCAAGCACCGGCACCGCTTGCTAAACCACAACTACCTGAGAAGGTAATGGGAGGGAAAATTGCAACACGTAACGCAATCAAAGCAGGATGAGAGCGGTGTGCATTTTCACAGCACCGTGGTGATGATTATCTAAAAAAGTACTGCGAGTGGACCGCACTGAGAATCTTCAATGCGCTCGGAAAATCCATCTACGGCAGAGTAAACAAACTCTATCTCACACTTTACACACTCAACGGTAAAAGGAAATCACTTAAAGTGTCTTGAGTTGTGAAAGCGCCGCCGCACACATTCGAGACTTCGGTTTCGTTTAATAAAATGGGCAGCTGGGTAATCTGTGAAACTGAGTAGATTAGACGCATTTGTCATTATCAAGATGGAAGTCATAAGTACGTTAAATGAATATGAAGGCAGCCGTTGGAGCAACAGCAGTCGTGGGGGTGGAGTTTGTATTCATCAAGCCTGTTATTGACTATTAATCATCCTCAACCTCAGATTCAATCCACAGCAGAGCCATTGACCCATAAGAGGCAAAGGGTTGTCGGCATGTGGATTAGCAGCGTTCTTGTGCGATCTGGGCTGGGGACCTGAGCTGTGCGAAATGCAGGTAGGATATTAGGTGAGCGTGGATCTGTCAGCTCGGCAGAATTCTATTATCCCAACCGTGATATACTGCCACCAGCAGGACCCCTCCTTTTCCCTCTCTCTCTCGCTCTATCTATCCCCCCATCCTCAGAGGTGATCCATCATGCAACGGCGCTGATCCAGTGTCCCACGCAGGTGAATTACCCAGCGATCATGGCCCGCTCAACCACATGCTCCAACATACCGCAAACCATACACTGACCTGAGAGATATTCATCAGCTGCTTACTGCCGCCACAATAAAATGAGAGAAGCGGAAAGACAGAGATGAAAGAGCGTCTAGGTAAAATGCTGGAAACAAAGCAGCATATGCACAGGGAGTGGCAGATGCCAGGCAGCTCTGCTTTCTGACTTTCTCAGAAGGTCCTCTAAGGAGACAAAGTGGCATGACATGTACAGTACAACGCACAATGCACACCTTGATCATGTGGAACATACACTATATTGCCCCCAAGTATTGGGTCGCCCCCTTCTAATGAACAGGTTTAACTACTTTAGTAATTTCTATGAGTACAAATCTTAATGTTAAAGCATATAATGATGTTCTAGGATATTGTGTGCTTCTAATATTATAGCAACAGTTTGGACAGGACCCTTTTCTATTCTAACATGACAATGCCTCTGTGTATAAGGCAAGGTTCAAAAAGAAAATTATTAATTCAGTCAGTGTGGAAGAACTTGACTGGTCTGCATAAAACCAAGTCCTAATCCCAGTTTAACACCTCTGGTGTGACTGTAAATGCAGACCTTGGAGCCAAACACCAATGACTTGTACATCCACTATATAGACAAAAGTATTGGGACACCCCCTTCTTTAGAACAGAAAAATGCACTTCCAAATCTGTGGCAACAACGATGGGAACATAATTCATGTATTTAAAAATTGTATTTCCATCTCTGTTGCAACAGTTTTGGAAGTGTCTAACATGACTGAACCCATATGTACAAGTCATTGGTGTTTGGTGATGAGTTTGTGGCTCAAGGTCTGCATTTACAGTCACACCAGAGGTGTTAAACTGGGATTTGGCTTTATGCAGACCAGTCAAGTTCTTCCACACTGACTGAATCAGTCATTTTCTTTTTGAACCTTGCCTTATACATATAGGCATTGTCATGTTAGAATAGAAAAGGGTCCTGTCCAAACTGTTGCTATAATATTAGAAGCACACAATTTCCTAGAATATCATTATATGCTTTAACATTAAGATTTGTACTCATAGAAATTACTAAAGTAGTCAAACCTGTTCATTAGAAGGGGGTGACCCAATACTTTTGGCAATATAGTGTATGTTCATGAAGAGCAGGAGATAAAGCCATTCAAACTCTGCTTCACTGTTAAAAGAATGCAAAAAAACTGCTGCATAAATCTGCTGTGACTGAGGATGTGCAACTTAGCTTAAAAAAAGGATGTTTATATGTATTTTTTTCACTGAAATGGCAAAGAAAAAACAACATTTCAATTAAAATCTTGACTAGTAGATTTAAAATATTTTATGTAAGAATGTCAAGTTATGACGGATCTAGACATTTTTTTACAGTCTTTGAGAAAAATGATATTTATTTATATTAATATAATCATTTATATTAACATAATAGATTTACCTTCATACAATGTTACACATTTTTATAATTTTATATACAAACTTCTTGCATTTTTTTCAACGATGCATATGAACCTTGAGTTTAAAATAATTTGAATTAACAGTTTGACTGATTTGTGAAACAAACTCAAGGCATTTTTGTGACTGAAGTTTAAACTACAGACACTTTTAAAAAGTCAGCATGAAATTAAAATACTGTTTCTAAAATTCTAACAATTCTAAAATGCTAAATCTATTTTTAAAAGCATGCTATTTATTTCATTTTGAATGATTCTTCAATGCATATGTTTATCTATTTATTTATTTTACCTTGTGATTTTTAAATTAAAATATCATAACTCGACCTTCTGGTGAAACAGCATGCCTTTCTCTGGTGACGTATGCCGGACTTATCAAATCGTTTTGGATCAATCAATCTGCCTCCAGTCAATCAATAACCAGTGGATAGAACCAAGCCTCCGCCCTACAATTTTTCCAATAATCTGTTACACTTGGATATATATCACAAAACAGAAGACAAGATCTGATGCTTTTTCCTTTTCATAGCTATTTTAACACTCTCATACTTAAGCACTGACAAAGAAGGATCACCAAAACTAATCTAAATAAATAGTCTTTTGAAACAGTCATAGAAAATAAATATTTGCTTAAATTCAATGTAATAATGATAAAATATTTTACAATTATTTTTACAGTGAATATTCAATATCAACCAGTCCTAGCTGGGACCTCACATGCAGAGAGACCAACAGGTAGAGTTTCATATAGAAACACCAGATGCCTATCTTACCTTCCCATCCCCCAGTGTGTCTACAGCATCCCTCCCTGCAGGAGGTGGGCAAGGCCCACATGGAGAGCCAGGTAGTACTACAACAAGTGCCATAGTGCCTAATTGTGATGGAAAATCCACTTGGTCCTCGTTGACCCCTCTTTTAGAGCCCCCGCCTATATGCAGCAGACTCTAAGAACAGACAGCTCACTCCGTGCACGAAAAGGGCCACTCGATCACTTCCATCACAATCCAAGGGTGTGTGCAGCCCTCCACGTTTCCAACCAATCCAGGAGAGAGAGAGAGAGAGAGAGAGAGAGAGAGAGAGAGAGAGAGAGATGCTCAGCCTCCCCTTTCCCAACCCCCTTCGCCATCCCTGCTACTCTCTGGTCTCTGTGCTGAAGCGGAGATTGCGTTGCAGTGATGAAATTTTAATGCTTCTTTTAAGAAGAATAATGAACAGGCTGGTCCCCAGGGGTCAAGATCTCTGTACTACACAAACCTGCATGTGAGCACACATACATTGACATACACAGCCGAATGCACAGGTGGACATCCGACACAAATAATGCCTTAAAACAAACACATTCTAACACACGTACACACAAGCTCGCAACTCCAAACATCAAACACTCTTCACGACAGCTTCCCCCCTCCCTACTCGACAGCGTCGGGACTGCGGCGCCAAACACGGATC